>JAXGGA010002091.1:0-131517 GCA_038373865.1 Uloborus plumipes | reverse complement strand
AGGTGAGAGTAATAGTCGCGTTTGCTGTGGTATAATTGTGAGCAAACGTAGCTGATATGATGAACGAAATCACCGCAATTATGGATATTATGTGGTTGTACAGTTTCTTGATGATTACAACGCCGCTTACATACATATCTTCAAATGAACAGAACTGAATGCCGAAAAGAGATGCGAGGCCGAAAATTGGAGAAAAGTCACCCCGCATTCTTTTTGGTATCATTTTTAAATCTTCTTGGCTACATAGATAAGAAAAGTATAAGTTTCTTCTTGATGGAATTCACAGTTTGGTTTGAAGAGTTCTGAACAGAAAAAGGATGAATCACCCTCGTTTTCTTTATAAGCGTTTTCCATGGTTATCGTAGGAAAAGTACTTTGTTTATTTGAATGAATTTTCAACACTTTTCTGTTTTGATTCAAACCGAGTTCACAGTGTGGTGTAAATCTTCAAATAAGATATCCAACTTGATACCTAAATTGGTAGAAAAAAGGCGAACGTTTGATTGTTTCCTAAAATTCATTTCTCTTGTTGAACTAAATTTTCAATGACTTTAAACGAGAGAAAAATTATTGACAATAATATTCGGATTTTAAACACTTCCACGCTTTACAGTTTTTTCCGTTCAATACATTTGTCTAAAACACATTCAATAAAATAACAATAAAGAGACAGAAGTTATAATCCATCTTGTTCTTGTCACAACATTTCTCGATAATTGCTATCTCTGTGGCGACTAGATAAAAAGTCCTGTCATATTCCAGATATGAAATGCGTCCAGTACACCAGTACAATTCCTTTTATACAACCTTCAGACTCTTTCTGAAAATGAATGTCCATCAACAGGTGTTTGCCCTTCCCAGACAATTCATACAGAATCGATTTTCCCTTCCCATACCTGACAGGGTGAATCAACAAGTGGAGGTGAGGGAACACCCACTCTTTTTTGCCTGTGAGACTAGTTCGTAGCGTTATACTAGGTTCTTAGTCCAATTAACTGGTTAATGTTTGATAGCCAACGCCCTTTTTTGTGAGTTCGTCGTACTTGATACCAAGAAAAATGCTATGCATACTGATTGCTGATTAAATTATAATTACTAAAGGTGTGGCCAGTCTTTGATCTTTTGGCATGAGTTAATACAGTTGACAAGTGAAGGGGAAAATTAATGAGATGGAGCTATGGTTTATTATATGCAATAAATTTACTTTCATTTCGTGCTTTATTGACAATTGTTATGTCACCAGAAGTTAATTATTATCTTTTGTTTGCTTCAATATTTATAGAAAGTAATAATGACACAAAGGGAGATAAAAACGCACAGGCTTTTATGCTTCAGTAATATAAGATGAGAGTAAACTGTCGTTTTATCAATTTTATTTACATTCTCTAATTTTACTAGTCAAGGTTTTTTTTATTGCTTTTGCAATTTTTTTGTTGCAGAATATATGAAAAGTATATTTTTTAAAAAATCATATTATTTTAAAGAAAGTTTTTAAATTGTTAAGGTAAGTGATTAAAAGGTTGTATTTTCGTATATAAATTGGCAAAAATAACTTACCTACTAAACAAATCGAAATATGGAGAAAAATGCAAAAAAAAAGATGAACAATTCATAAAAAAAGCATGTCTTAAAAGGTGAAGAGAGAGAAGTAATAAGTAAAAAATATAAAATACAAGAAAAGCATTCAATAAATGAAGCGTATTGCTTCAAAAATAGGTATCCCCAAGAAAAAAACTTAAGAAAAATGTAAATTTATCACTACGAAAAGATATGAGTTAACAATAACTTTTTTGGTTTTGTTTAAACTATTTGGAAGACTATTTTGTTAATGATTGACTATGTTAGGTTGTTGGCCTGCCTAATATCCTTATATAAGTATTGCAGTAAAAAAACTGAAAAAAAAAAAAAAAAATAAGAGAAAAGTAAGAATTGGAGATACCTTCTTACTTCAGCAGTTGTATGCTTCAAGAAGCCCCATGAACGTTTGTTTTAGAGCAAAAATACCTCGCATTTCTTGAATTGTTAATTATGTGTTAGTTCAGTAGACATGTTTATTAGAGTAGGACAAAAACCTCGAAATTCTACAGAACGCATTGCTTTATTGTGGAAAGTTTCTGGCCATTTAACCATAATTACAACGCAAAATCTCGTGATACTGAATTAACGCCTTCTGCTTTAGCCAAACACAAAAGATTTTTTTTTAAAATAATGAGAAATAAAGCGCAAATAAAGCCTTTGTGTGGAAATACTGAAGCACCGAAACACAAATTACTTTGCAAAATATCACACCCTTGAGTAGTTTTTTTCTGCTTTAGCAAAAGAGGCCTGAATATTATAGGGAAAACCGAAATGAGTACTTCTTTTAATTAGTTTCATGTGGCTATTTTAAACTGCAAATATTAAAAAATTACAAAATCTTTCATGATAAATTAACTACATGCAGAAATAAAGACACTTAGAAGTCCGAGAGCTTATACTGTTTCATATTTCTCTCAGAAAGGCAAGCAAAATGAATGGGCATTTTTAGTATTTAGATTTCTATTTATTGAGAAATCAAAATTTCGGAATGATTACTAAAGTTTTGCAATTCTGCATTATTAAAATTAGAAAAAATCGATCTTATGCTTCAAACTGTAGAGTTACAAAGACTTGGGCAAATATTGTTAAAGCATGTTATCGCTTATGGGTGGAAATGGATGATGGCACACTTTGTCTGACCCCCTTCCTCTTCCTTGTCACAAGCTGTAACAGTTTCAAGAACCCCCCCCCCTATTCCCTCAAATCCTGACATTTTTGACTCGTGGATGACCCCTATTCTCTTATTTGAATGAATAAATCGTTCACTTAGAGTATAATCTCAAAATACTTTCCCTTTATTATAACACTAGCAGCGATTATTTATTAATTTGTATTTATTTCTAGCTTCCGTTGTTCCTGTCGTGCCATAAAGCTGAAAGCATTAGACGCAGCAAGAAGGAAGATCCAGTGACGCACAAGTTAGTCACGTGAATGCGCCTATATATCTCTATTTTTCTTCAAACATATATTAAATAAATCTTCTAAATTAAACATTTTAAATTTAAACGAGAAGTTCTGTCAAGAACTAAACGAGCCTACTTTCCCGTACATCAACATCGGCATTCTAGCATCTGATCCAGTAGCGTACACAGACTAAGGTGCGCTCCCCAGCAAGATTTGTAAGTGCGCCCCCCACCCCCCATTAAAATGTAAAAAATATTTTTCCAGTGTAACCTATAGTGCTATTTTTCTGGATCGGGTGCCCTCGAACCTCTTGCGCCCCCCCGCGCCGCGGGGGTTGCGGGGGCGCTATGTACGCCACTGATCTGATCAATATTCTCTTGATTATCTAAGACTGAAAATTATGTCAAACATACCTTTTTAGCACTGCTGATTTAGATGCTGATTTCTAAAATCAAAATATACCCATCTCATCAGATGAAATAGACACGTAAAAAGTAAATAAACGAATAAATAAAGTTATGTCGCACCTTTAAACAATGTAACTGTTATAGTTCTCCCGTAGAAAAATTCCTCAATCGTTTTCAAAAAAAAAAAAAAAGAAAAATTAAAAGTACAAAGAACATCAAACACATTTTATCAAAAAAAGGAAAACAAAAACTCGTTCGTTAATAAAATGTCTCGAATTTCATTTTTAATCCGTTACCAGTAGTTAAATATAAATAAAGTATAAACAGCTCTCGTGAATGAAAAAATTTTGTTACAAAAAAAAATCGTCTGCCAAAAAAATAATAATAATAATAAATAAAACAAAACAAATAAATAAATAAACAAAAAATCGTCTGCCAAGTCAGTCATTTTTCTCTGAGCTTGCATTTCCGCCATGCTTGCGGAGTCGGAGTCGGAATCATAGTCCTCACAGAAGATAATTCAGAAGAGTACTTAACATACATTTTTTGTCAAAACCATTTTCTTACAAAGTTAGTTTGAAGGAAATCCGCCTTAAAGTTCAGAATCAACATTCAACTTAAATTTCCCCGTAAGCGCTAATGTTAAGTCTTTTTAAACGGTTCAAAATCGAACGAAAACTTGTTTAAATTAAAAAATGAAACATGGAAATGAGGTGTCTTCGCCGACATCTTTTGAACAAAAAAAAGTTTATTCAATTCGGACTGTTTACTCCAAAGTTATTAGGTGTGGGGGCCAGGTTGTTTGAACGGTTCAATGTTGAAAAAAAAACTTGCTCAAATCGAAAATTAAAATACGAGAATGAAATATCCTTGATGAGATCTTTCGAACAAAAAAAAGTTTGTCCAAATCGGAATGTTCACTAAAAAGTTAAAAGCGGTGACCGCTTGTTTGAACGGTTCAATGTTGGACGAAACATTGTTCAAATTGGAAATGTATATACGGGAATGAAGTACCCTTGATCAGATCTTTCGAACAAAAAAAGTTTGTTCAAATCGGACTGTTCACTAAAAAGTTAGTATCGCGGGACAGGTTGTTTCAACTGTTCAAAATTAAACCAAAAATTGTTCAAATTGAAAAATCAAATATGGGAATGAGCTGTACTCGCCGAGATCTTTCCAACAAAAAAAAGTTTAATCAAATCAAAATGTTCATTCAAAAGTTATAAGGGGGGGGGGGGGACAGACAGACCGACCGACACACAAATTCCCCATCTCAATACCCTACTTTCCAATTTTTAATTTTTAAATATTTATTTTACTTTTTTGTTTCTTTTTGACTTGGCGATATTTTTTAGATGCATTGAGCCACTTTTAATGCTTTTTCGTCTCTCTTATTTTTAACGGGAAAGTAGGCAAAAAACGAAGTGTGAAAAACTAAATAGTTTTGGTTTTTGCTTCTACTTGGAAGTTTGAGCTGAATGTATTTATTAATGCATTTATGCACCCAGCGTCTTCAACAAATATAAAATGGGGAGAGGAGGATGGAGGGGCTAAACATGCTCTCATTTTGACTTCTATGAAAAATAATACATGCAACCGGCTGAAAGAAATTACATGCAATGTTTCGATTGAAGTGCTTGAAAAATGTAGGTTGTTACGTTAAATCTGGAATTCACCTTGTCTGATCGTTGACTTTGTCGCCACGCTTCGTTGAAGTTAATTCCGGCCTTCAGAAGGTCGGTATCTTCTGAAAGCTTTTCCTGGCAACACCACAATTTTTAAATTATGCGGTGAATAAAAGAAATATTGAAGGAAATAGTATTCGCAGAAAGTACAAAATCATTTTTGAACAAGAAAATGAGTAAGTTGGAAGGAAATCTGATGGCAATGCCTTTGGTTTTGAGTCGAATTTCTGTGAAATCGTTTTTGAGTTCCACAAGTATCAGTTGAAAATACAGAGAATTCCCATCACAATGTACTTCAAGAGACCGTAAATTTTGTTCGTTATAGCCGGAAGTTCGTTGTGATGGAATTCAAGCAATGCAATGGTAATTAAACTGAGATTGAAAATTTATTGCGTTGTGAGTGTATGGGCATATGTGTGTGTGTCTTAAAATCGGTTAGTCGCAGAAGGCTGAAATTACTTGCGCCCTCTCCAGTAAAGTATCTTACGTTTCGTTAGTTTTCGTTACCTATAGGGGATTGTCTATCACAAGTTCCATACATTTGATTGACCATATTTGGCTTCTGGAAGAAAAATTATGTGCATGGTTAATTTTAACTAATTCCCTGTTAAATGATTAAATATAAAAACCTGTGTTGAAAATTGGTTGCCATAATTTTAACAGTTCTCATTAAGGGTTCCATGTCAAGTGATCCAACGTTTTTTACCTTACATTTTTGCATTTCTTCCAAATTTGGCTCATCAATTGTACCCCTTGAGGTAATCAAAAGTCTCAATTTTTAGATTTTTATCTCTATTATTTTTGCATTTATGAGACTTTGAACTTTGGAAAATCCATCGTTTTTCCATGGATAAGGGAACATAAAAGGGACCATAACTCGGCACCAAATATAGATAGAATAATTTGGTAAATGGCATTTTAAAGTACGTTAGTTGTCGTTTAATCTGATATGCAACATGACTAATTTTATAAAAATTTTATTTTTTAAAAAATGAAATTTAAATTTAAAATTTAAATTTCTCAAAAAACATATAATGAATTTTTTTGAAAAAATTCTCAAAAATTCTTGTGTATTTCATCTATGTTTGTACAAATTTTTAGATTGGGATCTCAATGGGATCATATTTTTTTGAATTTTTGAACAAAACTGTATATTAAAAAAATGATATTTTTTAGATTCTATTTATTTAAATACTAAGTTGTCTGGCTTGTGATGGTCTAAAAAGTAGTAAACAAACATGAATATGTTTAAAGTGAGCTGGCATGAGCTTATAGATTTGTCAGGTTCACCCCTCCCCCCTTCCTAACCCGCACAACCACTCTTTTTTAATTCAAAACTTCAAAATGTTTAAAAAAAAAAAAACTCTTTGATACAAATTGAATAGTAAACTTATTTAAAGTTGGTAAATGGGTTTCCTTATAACTAGACGAAGTATCCCCTCCTCCACCCAAATATACCATTAACGCTGTTCTATTATGACATCTAACCTGGGGATTGAATTGACTATTATTTTTACTCTAGGTAAGTGAGCTAGCATTAACTTGTAGATTAGTCAGCTCCCATCCCTTCCTTCCCGACCCAACCATTTTTCCCCCAAACTGTTTAAAATGCTAAAAAAAACCCTCTTTGATACAAAATGAACAGTAAACTTATTTAAAGTTGGTAAATGGGCTTCCTTATAACAAGGCAAAGTACAACCCTTCCCCCACCCAAATATACCATTAACGCTATACTAATATGACGTCTCACCTGGGGATTGATTTGAGGATTATTTCCCCCCTAGGTATATATTGTTTTTCAGACGAAGTGTTTTTTTTTTTTTCAATCCGACCTTCACAAAGTGTACTTCCATTCAATATCTGAATTTCAACTTATGATTCATTTCATCCCCTCCCCCAGCACCAATCTTCAATTTTGGAGGAAGAAAAGAAACGGTTCGCCCCAAGATCATAGCAAACAGCGAAATAGCACTGTTTCCCCTTGTTCTCATAATGTTTTCCCATTATTTTCACACAAAACTGAAAAGAAATCAAAGTATCAGGTTATATGTCAATCTCCATCACTGCCTTTTCTTTCTCTTATTGGACAAAGCTCGTGAGCTAATAGGAAAGAGTAACAAACAGAACAAACTGAAATACTACACTAGAATGCAACTTAACTTGGCACTGACGCCACTACGGGCGGAGCCAATAAGAGCTCACAAGCAGTCAGCGATCTCCTCTTATTCGCCAAGTAGGCTGTGACGTTTTATCTAGCTCGTTTTTCATGGGCTAACGTCACGCTGACGTCACGATGTTTTTGTCAAGAAAGGATGCATTTTAGTATACCAGACATCAGTAGAGACTAAGGCTTTGAAATGGGGTTAGACGGGATGATAAAAAAAATAAAAGTTTCGACGGGAAAGGTAAGGTAGGGGGGGGGAGCAATCTGTAAAGAAGCTAAACAACATGAGACATTTAATATTGATCAAAAAAGCAGTGTTTGTTTAATATATGTATATAGATATATCTTGCTGCATTACTTTCCTTTACAGCAAAATGAAAAAGAACACAAACAATTAAAAAAATTAAATAACAGCTGCACTCTAGATAATGTGGGAAGATAGTTATGGGGACACAGAGACATATGATCTGATATTTTGATTTACTTTCAGTTTTGTGCGAAAAGAATAGAAAAACGATGGGAACAAGGAGAAACAGTGCTATTTTGCTGTTTGCTATGATCTTAGGGCGACCCATTTATTTCCTCCCTTCAAAATTGAAGATTGGTGCTGGAGTAGGAGATGAAATGAATCATAAAGTTAAATTTCAGATATTGAATGGAAGTACACTTTGTGAAGTTCGGTTTGAAAAAGAAACACTTCGTATGAAAAACAATATATACCTAGGGTGAAAATAATCCTCAATTCAATCCCCAGGTTAGACGTCATATTAGTATAGTGTTAATGGTATATTTGGGTGAGGAGGGGGATACTTCGTCTAGTTATAAGGAAACCTATTTACCAAACTTTGAATAAGTATGCTATGCATTTTGTATCAAAGAGTTTTTTTTTAAACATTTTGAACAGTTTTGAAATAAAAAAAGAGTGGTTGTGCGGGGGAGGTAGGGGGGGGGGGATGAACCTGACAAATCTATAAGCTCATGCCAGCTCACTTTAAACATATTCATGTTTATTTACTACTATTTAGACCATCACAAGGCCAGATAACTTAGTATTAAAATAAATAGAATCTAAAAAATATCATTTTTTTCCTGTACAGTTTTATTCAAAAATTCAAAAAAAATATGATCCCATTGAGATCCCAATCTAAAAATTTGTACAAACATAGATAAAATATACAAGAATTTTTGAGAATTTTTTCAAAAAATTCATTATATGTTTTTTGAGAAATTTAAATTTGAAATTTAAATTTCATTTTTTGAAAAAGAAAATTTTTATCAAATTAGTCATGTTACATATCAAATTAAGCGGCAATTAACGTACTTTAAAATGCCATTTACCAAATCGTTCTATCTATATTTGGTGCCGAGTTATGGTCCCTTTTATGTTCCCTTATTCGTGGAAAAACGAGGGATTTTCCAAAGTTCAAAGTCTCATAAATGAAAAAAATAATAGAGATAAAAATCTAAAAATTGAGACTTTTGATTACCTCAAGGGGTACAATTGGTGAGCCAAATTTGAAAGAAATACAAAAATGTAAGGTAAAATTTTTCTCAGATTTTGGATCACTTGACGTGGAATGACCCTTATGAAATTTTTTGATGCGGACTTCTCTAAAGCAAACAGGAAATTTATCACTATGATTCTTCCATGGCAAAGCGGAGAACTGGCGCGTGACCTTAAGTCGGAATCTGTCCTCTACACTTTAAATAGGTATAATCAGCGAGAAAATTGATTTTTTACTCACTAAGTACACATAAGTTTTTACTTCCTGCGTGATTTCTCTGACACTACCCATCATAAAATGAGGCGGTCCGTTTCCGCTTCAAATTCAGCCGCCCTTTCTCCGCGGTTTGCTGTATCTTCAGATAATACCAATTATAAACAACGAAAAATATAGGGACGAAAAGTCGTACACGCGCTCTTCTTGCTTTCTTTTTTTCCCCATTTTCCGTGGTTGCGTATGTGTACTGTCTGTCTGCGTTTTGCGCGCCTGGCAGTCACGATCGCTTCCATTTGAAAAAGGGGTGATAGGATAAGGAGACGCACTTGTCGGTGCTTTCGCTTCTTACTTCCTGTTGAATGTTACTTCGCATTTTCCCCCTATTTTGAGGAAATCCAAAGAGACCTCAGGCATGCGCAAATGCGAGGAAGGTTTTACGATAAAAGATTAGACACTACCCGGCTTTAACCGGGTTTCTGCCGCTTAATATGTGTTTCAGTGAAACTTATTCATAATTTTTTCAACATTAAAGTGCACATCTATATACATGAATGGCTACTTCTGTAAACAATGGCTATTTTTTCTGTCTGGATAAACTGAAAAAAAAAAAAACTGTATTACACACACTAAATACAAATGCAAGCTACAAATATATATATTTTTTGTCGTGTCTATGACTTAGCCGAACTAAATAACTCCATGGATCCTTGTAACTGCTTTTGCAATTTGTTGGATGTTATCGTCTTAAAGGTCTGCAAGTGACGGCAATACACCAATTTCTCTCAGGTTCGCACTTACTGCTGGACACTCAAAGATATGACAAGGTGTAAGCTGTGTATCTGGGCAATTACAACAGTTTCTATAAACCCTTCTACCCTCTCCATCAATCTTCATGCCCCTGTGATGGCCGGTTCTCAGCCTGGTTATAGTTTTTGTTATTGATCGACTTGTATTTATTTAACAAAGCTGGTGTTTCACTTGGATTGATTTATCTCTAAGTTTAGATTTAGCTATTGCGTTTGCATCTTGGAGACTTGCACTGTTGTTGTTAGTATTAAGGTCTCTGGACTCCTTGGCTAATTTATCAGCATATTCGTTGCCTGCTATTTTGACATGTGCAGGTATCCACTGAAGCGTACAGGTCTTGTTCATAGCCTAGATCTCTTGAAGATCTGAGATGATAGTTTTGTCAGAGGAACCATCTGTATATGCATGAACAAACTTTTCTTTTGGGAATTTTTCAATTATATTTAGTCCCTTTTTCCTAATGATATCACTCTGCTCATTTTTGTTGCATGGCTCCAGAAGGTCGGTGTGAATGTTGGTGTTGAGTGGAAGCTTTTTGCGAAAGACAGGTTCCTGAACAATGTTCCATTTGTTGCTACAAATAATGTTTAGGTAAATAGGAAACGTTATAAGCTTGGTGTGTTAAAATAAATATATATTTACAGTATCAATCGCTCTCGAGTCAACCATTTCCAAATAAGTCCCATTATTACAGTCTCTATCCTGGTGACTTCAATGGTGAAAACTCAGTTGGTGACAACATCTTATGTATTAAAACAAATTTGACTATATAAACACTTTCTATTTTCTAACTGTTGTCAAAATTAATTCTCTTTTTATTTAGCCCCGTTAGCGATTATTGGGACAGATGAATATAAAAATCCTAAGAAAGCAATAAATTTCATACCTACTCCAGAGAAGCCTTGGTTCAAAATTTTCATTGTGATTACTATTAATATTCTTGATGCGAGGCAACAAATTTTTTCAACAATGGGTTGAAAATTTAATCATTTAATGGAGAAATTACCTAAAATTTACTGTTTTCTGTAATAACTTTTTAAAACTAAGTTTTTTAGAAATAAATTATAGCCTATCCTGATTCCTGTTAATGTAGCTATCTACAGTGAAAAAAGGGTTAAAATCGGTCCAGTAGTTTTGAAGATTACCCCGGATATACATACATACAAAAGTAACTATTTGTGTATATAGATTGTGTTCAATCTTCAAGTACAGACAGAGTATATCCGTTGAAACTAGTACAGTACTGCGACATCGATGTCTATGTTTTGGAAACATCTATGTTTTTGCTAAAAGATCGATGTTTTTACCATCGATGTTTGAGGATCGATGCTTTTTCAACATCGATGTTTTAGGTTCGATGTTTTTCTCGATGTCGATGTTTTATAGTCCAGAAAAAAAGCTTGATAAAAATATGCGATAAGCAGACATATTAAGAAGCTTTCTTCCTTAATCAGAAGTTTCAGTATTAATATCATTGGGAAACATTTTCTATGATTGTTATCGATGTTTTGCTCTCGATGTTTCTAAAACATCTCTTATTTGCTTTCGGCCTTTTTTTTTTTTAATGATTTATGTCGATAATTTATATTTCAGCAACAAAAAAGAAAAAAGAAAAAATATGAAGCTATGTGACCAAAAGTTACACGGTTAATCAGCCGTTACACTATCAATCTCGTTTTGATAGTTGCCATCAATATTTTACGGTCGATATCTTTTAATGATCAGCATTTCGCGTTCAATTTTTTTTTTCCTTCGATGGACTTCATGTCTGTTTTGCATTTCAGGAAAAAGAAAAGAGTCAAGAAAAGATTCATATTTAACAGTTGCAATATCTACCGTATTAACATCAAGTTTTTTTTTAACTACTAACAATGGTTTACGGTCAATGATTTTTAAGCATCGTTGTTTTGAGTTTGAAATGTTTTTCGATAATGATGTTTTACGTCCAGGAAAAAAGTTTCCTGGACTTCTTCAGGAAAAAGAAAAGAGTCAAGAAAAGATTCATATTTAACAGTTGCAATATCTACCGTATTAACATCAAGTTTTTTTTTAACTACTAACAATGGTTTACGGTCAATGATTTTTAAGCATCGTTGTTTTGAGTTTGAAATGTTTTTCGATAATGATGTTTTACGTCCAGGAAAAAAGTTTCCTGGACTTCTTCAGGAAAAAGAAAAGAGTCAAGAAAAGATTCATATTTAACAGTTGCAATATCTACCGTATTAACATCAAGTTTTTTTTTAACTACTAACAATGGTTTACGGTCAATGATTTTTAAGCATCGTTGTTTTGAGTTTGAAATGTTTTTCGATAATGATGTTTTACGTCCAGGAAAAAAGTTTCCTGGACTTCTTCAGGAAAAAGAAAAGAGTCAAGAAAAGATTCATATTTAACAGTTGCAATATCTACCGTATTAACATCAAGTTTTTTTTTAACTACTAACAATGGTTTACGGTCAATGATTTTTAAGCATCGTTGTTTTGAGTTTGAAATGTTTTTCGATAATGATGTTTTACGTCCAGGAAAAAAGTTTCCTGGACTTCTTCAGGAAAAAGAAAAGAGTCAAGAAAAGATTCATATTTAACAGTTGCAATATCTACCGTATTAACATCAAGTTTTTTTTTAACTACTAACAATGGTTTACGGTCAATGATTTTTAAGCATCGTTGTTTTGAGTTTGAAAAGTTTTTCGATAATGATGTTTTACGTCCAGGAAAAAAGTTTCCTGGACTTCTTCAGGAAAAAGAAAAGAGTCAAGAAAAGATTCATATTTAACAGTTGCAATATCTACCGTATTAACATCAAGTTTTTTTTTAACTACTAACAATGGTTTACGGTCAATGATTTTTAAGCATCGTTGTTTTGAGTTTGAAATGTTTTTCGATAATGATGTTTTACGTCCAGGAAAAAAGTTTCCTGGACTTCTTCAGGAAAAAGAAAAGAGTCAAGAAAAGATTCATATTTAACAGTTGCAATATCTACCGTATTAACATCAAGTTTTTTTTTAACTACTAACAATGGTTTACGGTCAATGATTTTTAAGCATCGTTGTTTTGAGTTTGAAATGTTTTTCGATAATGATGTTTTACGTCCAGGAAAAAAGTTTCCTGGACTTCTTCAGGAAAAAGAAAAGAGTCAAGAAAAGATTCATATTTAACAGTTGCAATATCTACCGTATTAACATCAAGTTTTTTTTTAACTACTAACAATGGTTTACGGTCAATGATTTTTAAGCATCGTTGTTTTGAGTTTGAAATGTTTTTCGATAATGATGTTTTACGTCCAGGAAAAAAGTTTCCTGGACTTCTTCAGGAAAAAGAAAAGAGTCAAGAAAAGATTCATATTTAACAGTTGCAATATCTACCGTATTAACATCAAGTTTTTTTTTAACTACTAACAATGGTTTACGGTCAATGATTTTTAAGCATCGTTGTTTTGAGTTTGAAATGTTTTTCGATAATGATGTTTTACGTCCAGGAAAAAAGTTTCCTGGACTTCTTCAGGAAAAAGAAAAGAGTCAAGAAAAGATTCATATTTAACAGTTGCAATATCTACCGTATTAACATCAAGTTTTTTTTTAACTACTAACAATGGTTTACGGTCAATGATTTTTAAGCATCGTTGTTTTGAGTTTGAAAAGTTTTTCGATAATGATGTTTTACGTCCAGGAAAAAAGTTTCCTGGACTTCTTCAGGAAAAAGAAAAGAGTCAAGAAAAGATTCATATTTAACAGTTGCAATATCTACCGTATTAACATCAAGTTTTTTTTTAACTACTAACAATGGTTTACGGTCAATGATTTTTAAGCATCGTTGTTTTGAGTTTGAAATGTTTTTCGATAATGATGTTTTACGTCCAGGAAAAAAGTTTCATAAAAATATGCGATAAATAAAAGTTACAGTTAATCAACAGTTGCAGTATCTATCTCACTAAAAAAGTTTTCTATACTTGACATCGATATCATACGGTTGATGTTTTTCAGGAAACAAAAGGTAAAACTAATTGAGTGATATAAAGAGGCGCAATGTATTGAGCTACTGTATTACTGTGAGTTACTGTAAATTTATTTAAATGTGTAAGCAATTAAAAAAAAAGATCGATGTTTTAAAACATCGATATTTTTTGGTCGATGTAGCAATACCATCGATGTCTTAATCTCTTAACATCGATGTCTTACCTTCGATGTCGCACCCCTAGTAGAAACGCGTGAGTAAAACCAACGTATTTTGAGTATTGTTTTTCGAATTCTCATTGCTTTTAATTTATTTTCTTCACTAAATTATACAATTTTGTTGTGAACATTTCAAAATCGAGAGTTTTTATCTCTTACTAGAAGTATCCGCACGGTGATGTCCGTGCAATAAATGTTAAGGAAGTCAACTGAATGAATTTAAATTCACTCCAACCCTGAAATAAAATTATTATCTTCTTTAATTCAAATGCTCTCCACAACCTTTTAAATTCCACTAAAAGTCCTGTTAAAGTTTGAAACAATTCGGCAAATAAATCAAAAAGACATTAAGTTAAGTAACTTGAGATATTAATTACTTAAATTTAGTCAAATTTGAAGGCTTAACTCTGTACGCAAATTTAAATCACTGTGTAACTTCAGGGACGAAAGAGCAGTTTGTCTGGAAAATGGACCTAGTGTTAGAGTTTTGCGTTTGGAGTTAAGCCTTGAAAATTGGCTAAATTTGAGTCATTAATATCTTCTGTTCTAATTAACGGAGAAAAATGTGCCAAAACTTTTCTTTTTCAGACAAAAAAACCCTTTCCAGCGATGTTTAATGTTATGGGGTGAGGGAAAGTTTTCCCCCTCAATTGTGCCGGATGCACCAAAAATGAAACTAATTAATTAATTTAAGAAGAACTAATTCGAAATTTAGAATTCGGCATTTGAGGTGCAGTTTACTGGGATACGTTCGAATTTTCAGGTCTATAGGTGCTGTGGGGGCTTCTAGTTATCGGTTACAAACAAACAGAGCCCGTCATCTTTATATATACAGATTTCTCATTAACCAATAATTTATCTTCTCAACACGAAGAAGATGATGCACTGTGACACATATGTATCTTAGATCTTTAAACGAACAATTCTTGTACATATATATATATATATATATATATATATATATATATGTATAAATTTATATTTCGGATCTCGAAAACGGCTCAAACGATTTGAATAAAATTTTGTATTTAAATAAAGTTTTGGTTTCTGAGTTCATCTACATCGGCGTTTTTTCTGTAAAAACGCAAGTTTTCACAAGAAACCCCGTTTGTTGTGCTTTCATTAACAGTTTCAGCAGCTTTCTTTCGCCATTTTCTTTATAATTACTATTATTGTTACTGTTTCATAGCAACCGCGTTTTATTATAACAATGGGTTTCATATTTAATCACATCAGCGTAAAGTTAAATTTTTATGGTATTTGGCAAACGAGTTTAGCAACGTTACAATTGTTTTTTAAAAGGTTAAAGAGATCGATCGAAACCTTTTTCCAACCTTTATTCCGAAATGCGTATTGGAGAACAGGGACTCTGCATCCATTCTCATCAACTCCTCCCGCGCCTATGAAATGAAATGAGATCAAAATAAAGTTATTGTGGTGTGATTTTACGGTGCGCATCGTTTAAATAAGGTTGTAATGATGACGTCTTGTCCAAATGAATTTGTGTTTTTTAAAATAAATTACGGCTGTTTCAAATCATAATTGAAACCAAGGGCTTAAATATACTTTTCAAGTTTATCTAAATAAGTGCTTCGAACTTAAGAGAAAAACACGTTTTTACTTACCTCTTTTTTTTCAACCGAGCGGGACTCGGTCACCCAGGTAGTGTAATTTTATCTAAACAAATGCATGATAATTTATGCAGTTCAAAAGTGACTGATGGTGATGACTTATTGAGATGTTTTCCTGTTACCAAAGTTTCACGTAGATCGTGCACTGCGAAAAATAAAATGTTGTTTTTACAATATAATACAGCTACTTTTAAAGTAATAAACTGTAAAATTGCTAATTTTAAAGTTTTTTTCTGTGCATTTTACAGTTTTAAACTGGAACCTCTGCTGCCAGTATTATATTGTTTTCACAGTAAGAATACAGCTAATTTTGTGGTAAAACACTGGAAAATTGCTAATGTTCCAGTTATAAACTGTAAATCGCTAATTTAGTTTATTACTATGCATTTTATAGTTTTAAACTCTTACCTCTGTCGACAGTATTATACTGTAAAAACAAAAGGTATTTCTTTTGCAGTTTGTATTATGTACGCCAAAACATGTTTTTTATCTTTTTTAAACGTTGATTTTTATTCTAACCAAAGAACCACACGAATAGTGTAATAATGAAAACGTTTGTAATAGGTTATAATATAAACGTATAAAATATAAAATTATATACATATTTGGTATATAATATAAAATTATTTATTATATAAAAATTCAATATTTATTCGTTAGTATATAGGTAAATATATATACTAACGTATAAATATTGAATAGACCCGGGATTACTTAATACTTACCCAATAAAATCATCTAATATGCAGAAAAACGTCCTTAAATATGGACTAAAAATTCCAAAACTAGGCAATAACAGTTTTTATTCTCTCAAATGAAAGTTTTCACATGTGAATAGAAACATGAATGGCCTTTCTGTTTTTCCTTTTCAGCGTACTTTCCCGGTAAAAATAAAAGAAAGACGAAAAAAGTATTAAAAGTGGCTTAATGCAAAAAAATAAAATAAATATTGAAAAATTAAAAATTGGAAAGTAGGGTATTGAGATGGGGAATTTGTGTGTCGGTCTGTCTGTCTGTCTGTCGGTCTGTCTGTCTGTCTGTCGGTCTGTCGGTCGGTCTGTCTGTCCCTCCACCCTAATAACTTTTGAATGAACATTCCGATTTGAACAAACTTTTTTTTGTTGGAAATATCTCGGCTAGTACAGCTCATTCCCATATCTGATTATTCGATTTGAACAATCTTTGGTTCAACTTTGAACCGTTCAAACAACCTGTCCCGCGATGCTAACTTTTGAGTGAACAGTCCGATTTGGACAAACTTTTTTTGTTCGAAAGATCTCATCAAGGATACTTCATTCTCGTATTTTAGTTTTCAATTTGAGCAAGTTTTCGTTCAACATTGAACCGTTCAAACAACCTGCCCCCACACCTAATAACTTTGGAGTGAACAGTCCGAATTGAATAAACTTTTTTTTGTTCAAAAGATGTCGGCAAAGACACCTCATTTCCATATTTCATTTTTTAATTTAAACAAATTTTCGTCCGATTTTGAACCGTCCAAAAAGACTTAACAATAGCGCCTACGGGGAAATTTAAGTTGAATGTTGATTCTGAACTTAAAGGCGGATTTCCTTCAAACTAACTTTGTAAGAAAATGGTTTTGATAAATAATGTATGTAAAGTACTTTTCTGAATAATCTTCTGTGAGGACCGTGATTCCGACTCCACAAACATAGCGGAAATGCAAGCTCAGAAAAAAAATGACTGACTGTGCAGACGATTTTTTTTTTAATTTATGTATTTGTTTTGTTTTTATTGTTATTATTATTTTTTTTTTTGCCGACGACTGTTTTTTTGTAACAAAAATTTTGCATTCACGAGAGCATTTTATTCTTTATTTATACTTAACTACTGGCAACGAATTAAAAATGAAATTCGAGACATTTTATTAACGAACGAGTTTTTTTTTCTTTCTTTGATAAAATGTGCTTTGATGTTCTTTGTACTTTTATTTATTTTATTTTATTTTATTTATTTATTTTTTATTTTTTGAAAACGATTGAAGAATTTTTCTACGGAAGAACTATAACAGTTACATTCTTTAAAAGGTGCGACAAAACTTTATTTATTCGTTTATTTACTTTTTATGTGTCTATTTCATCTGATGAGAGGGGTATATTTTGCTTTTAGAAATCAGCTTTAAGTGCTAAAAAGATATGTTTGACATAATTTTCAGTCTCAGATAATCAAGAGAATATTGATCAGATGCTGGAATGCCGATGTCGATGTACGGGAAAGCAGGCTCGTTTTGTTCTTGACAGAACTTTAGTTCTTGTTTATATATTTGGGAATAAATGTCATTTTTTGGTGATAATTGCACAAAAAAAGCAGTTTGTTCGTTAATAGTACGCACAAAAAAAGTATGCGCATTAATAGTATGATGGGGGTCATTGTTTTAAGCTGTTTAAATCTCAGGCTAATCTTGAAATTCGAAAAAATTACTATTTTAGCAGGGTAGTGGGAACTTGGAACAGCTTACCGGAAGAGGCGGTAAAGAGCAATGGAGTAGATGGCTTTAAGAGGGCCATTGATCTTCATTGGGGTCTTTAATTTGACTAGGACCAGCCAAGTTGGGCCCAGAGCCTGCTGCTGGTCGCCACATTTGTATTTGTATTTGTATTTGTATAAAGCGATCTTGCCACCCGACAGAAATACCGGTTGCTTTTTACTTCCTTTTACGTAGTAAAGGAAGTATTGTGATCGCGAAAAAAAAATCATTCAAATTTGAGTCTAAATTTTGATTTTGCTCACCCCCGAATGAATGTTCAGTAGTTTTTTCGACCTGTCAGCACGTGCATATGTACCTACCAACATATAAGCAGCCGAAAAATCCTTTTCAACCACCCCCGAGTTAATTACGACGAGTTTTCTCGTGACGTCTGTATGTACGTATGTGCGTATGTATGTGGGTCGCATAACTCAAAAACTATATGCCGTAGAAGCTTCTAGCTTGGTATGTAGGCTCTGAGGATGGTCTAGTTGTGCACCTCCCCTTGTGGTTGCATTTGAATGTTCCCAAGGGGTGTTTTACCCCTTTTTGGGGTAAATCAGTGTTAATTTCAATGCAGACTCAAGTGATATGAATTGGCGCGACCACTTGGCGATATGTCGCCAAGCTTTTGGTCGCCAAGTGTTTGACGCCAACTTGGCGACATATCGCCAAGTTGGCGACAAATTTGGCGAAAAAATTATTTTTTGAATTTGGGTTCAACTTGGCGCTATTGGCGATATTTTGCGAAAAATTCACTGAATGATATTAAAATCAGCAATATTTAGAAAATTAACCATTGTAAAATATTTTTTGCATTGTTTCGTGGCAGATTAGGGGAGTAAATATTTGAATTGTTACCTTGCTCACTCCAAGCACTTTTTTCAACACTTATGGCAACTAATAAGAAATTTACACGTAAAAGGAAGTAGTGTGGAGTCCATACCAGATTTTTTTTTATGAAGAACGAAATACTTTTTTTTTTTTTTTTTTTTGTAATCTTTCTTTTCTAGAAAAAAAACTAAACATGATACACGCAGTATTACACAGTTGTTTTGAAAATTGGCCGTTTCTATGCAATTATAGGTATTTCAAAAGAACCAAAAATATACAATTGCATATGCCCATATGCATTTGCTTATAATCCGGGATCTAGTATAGTAAATAAACACCCTCCGTTTCGAAGGTATACTTTTTATAACCATCAATTAGATCTAATATATTTTCTTTTAATTTTAAGTCACCTTTACGTTAATCTATATACATAAAAGACTACTTTTGTATCCGTATGTCCGGGGTAATCTTCCAAACTACTGGACCGATTTTAACCATTTTTTCACCGTAAATAGCTACATTAACAGGAATCAGGATAGGCTATAATTTATTTCTAAAAAAACTTAGTTTTAAAAAGTTATTATGGAAAACAGTAAATTTCATGTCATTTCCCCAATAAATTATTAAATTTTCCACCCATCGTTCCAAAAATTTGTTGCCTCGCAACAACAATATTAATAGTAATCATGATGGAAAGTTTGAACCAAGGCTTCTCTGGAGTAAGTATGAAATTTATTGCTTTCTTAGGATTTTTATATTCATCTATGCCAATAATCGATACCGGGTTAAATAAAAAGAGAATTGATATTGGCAACGGTTCGAAAATAGAAAATGATTTTTTGAAAAATCATACAGATAAAATAAATAACGCATTTAGGTTTGATTTCACGTTCTTCTTCACACCCTTAATCTACTGCATGATCACAAAAAATAGCTTCAAGAAATATGATTCTACTGGGCTTACAAGTAACACTACCCAAGTGTCAATCGCCGATTCGAATAAAACTTGGCACATCGATAGAACACCTAAAAATATTGAACACATATTTTTTTTATCTGCAACCGTCACAATTGAAGGGGTAAAATTTACCCCTAAATGGTAGTTTTTACCCTTTTTTGGGTTTCACGGACACGTTATCCTGCCCAAGGGTTAATTTCGATCGGAATGACACTTTGCACATCGATAGACCATTAAAAAATATTGAATACGTGTTTTTTTTTATTGGCGGTAAACGCGTTTAACGGGGTGAAATTTACCCCTGGAAATTGGGTTATTGAGATACACTGTACGGCAAATAAAAACCCTTCAAAATACTTCTGACACAGTTCTTGTGGATTCTTATGTGAAAGGACCCCCCTGAATTCAAATAGATCCATAGTCCCCCTCATCCTCCTTTTCCATAAATGCCCCCCCTCCCCCATTTTTTTTAGTTTCAAGCAATTTCACTTACATTATTTTCATTTGGAAGGAAAGGGAGAAATTTATCAACCATTAACATTCTTCTGAGGGATATGTACAATTGGAGCTAGGTGGGGGTTCCAAGAGGGGGGTTGCTACCCCCCACCGCAAAATCGTCGAAAACTTTTTTTTTTTGTTTCTATTAAAGTCACCTTTGTTAGTGGTTATGGCAGAAAAAAATGGACAATTTGGTTCTCTTGTGGAAAAAAAAATTATTCAGAGCTCCTAACATTGTTGTATTTGACTCGAAATCTGGAAAACTAACAACAGAATTATCAAAAAAATGGTTTCATGAGGTTTTTTTTACCCAATGTTGGTGATAATTCCGTATTGTGCATTGATTCTTGGAGTGGTCCAGGTGAAACAAAGTTTGTAACTGAAGATAACAGCAAGAAAAAAGTAAAAGTTATGACTATACCATCAGGTACAACTGAAATGATTCAGCCCCTCGATGTATATGATTTTCGTTCTTGGAAAAATTTTGTAAAATATTTTAGCGATATTGTCATGTTGCATGAATTGGACATTAACTTGCATACAAGAAATAACATTTTAAAGTTACAATCCCTTAACCACAATCAATTATTTACCCTCGATTTGTCAATATGTTTAAGTACGCATGGTACAAAAGTGGATAAGTAACAGAAAAACCAATACACTCCGAAACTCCAGTTACTTATTGTTTTAACAATTTCAATTTATCATGCCAAATGTGTGATGAACTAGCCAGTATGAGGTGTAGTTGGTGTACAAAGTCCATATGTATTAAACATTTTTTGGACTAGATAATAATAAAACATCACATTATTGTGAAAAATACCTTGAATAAGGGATAATTAGATACTTATAAAACATTAAACATTTCTCTAATGATTACTAATAAAGAAAAATAAAATACTTTTTTCGTAACAGTTGCGAGTAATTTATTCTTTTCCATTCACGCCAAGGGATGAGATTGATGGTGTAATTACGTAAATAGAATTTCTTGATAAATCCTGAAACACGTCCACTTTAGTTAGTTTCATTGTTTCGATTTTTAATTAAAATTTTCACCCTGTTGAGTCCCAACAACACAATTTTTAGGGGTAAATTTCCCGCGGGAAAAAGTTTTTGCTGCCGATTTAAAAAAATAAATGAATAATAATAATATTAAAAAAAAAAAAAAAAAAAAAACATGTTAAACATTTTAAAGTGTTTTATCGATGTGCGAAATATAGTATCATTATTATTGTTATTGTTATTATTTGTGTAAAGATAATATTTTTGGACATGGGGCTTATAGGATGAGGCATTTCGTTTTCAACCGAAAATTGAAGAAAGTTTTGCATAAAAAACCCCTCGAAAAAAAAAAAAAACGTTTTCAACGACTTTGGTGTGGGGGGGGGAACCCCCCCCCCTTATGGAACCCCCACCTAGCTCCAATTGTACATATCCTTCAGAAGAATGTTAAAGGTTGATAAATTTCTCCCTTTCCTTCCAAATGAAAATAATGATAGTGAAATTGCTTGAAACTAAAAAAAAAATGGGGGGGGGGCATTTATGGAAAAGGGGGATGGGGGGGGGACTATTGATCCATTTGAATTCAAGGGGTCCTTTTGCATAAGAATCCACAAGAACTGTGTCAGAAGTATTTTGAAGGGGTTTTTTTGCCGTGCAGTGTATCTCAATAACCCAATTTCCAGGGGTAAATTTCACCCCGTTAAACGCGTTTACCGCCAATAAAAAAAAAACACGTATTCGATATTTTTTAATGGTCTATCGATGTGCAAAGTGTCATTCCGATCGAAATTAACCCTTGGGCAGGATAACGTGTCCGTGAAACCCAAAAAAGGGTAAAAACTACCATTTAGGGGTAAATTTTACCCCTTCAATTGTGACGGTTGCAGATAAAAAAAAATATGGGTTCAATATTTTTAGGTGTTCTATCGATGTGCCAAGTTTTATTCGAATCGGCAATTGACACTTGGGTAGGGTTACTTGTTAGTTGAAAGTCATATATTTATTTTCTTGGATTTGGCAAGGTGCATTTAAACCCGTGCGACGCCGGGCACATCAGCTAGTCTTACATAACAATTAAATGGCTATATAGAGGTTTTTGAGAAATATTTTCAATACTTCGTGAAACTTACTTCAGGAGCTATTTTAATACTAATTTATTAAATCCCTGAATAAATTAAAAAAAAAAAACTTTAATCACTTCATAATATAAAATTAGTGCTAGAACTAATACTTCTAACATTTCGAGAAAAGATTTTGTTCAAAATCAATGCATTTTTTGTTTGCATTTACAGTTTTATTGTTTTTTAAATTGCAGACGACTTTAGTGCTGATTTTCTTATCATTGCATCATCTCCGTCATTATGTTGTCAAAATAAAATCTCAAAATTTCTTGCAAGCCGTAATTCTGTTCGAAATGTACCTGGATTTCATCTGTTTTTATCTGAACACAGATTTGCATATGAAGATGCAAACAATTAATGAAATTTTTGTTATTTGTAATTAGACATAATAATAAAACTGAGGCTTTAGTTAAGTAAAGTGACAAATATTTTAAACAACAAGAAAAATTTCATTCTGTGCTTTTGAATAAATTATTCATATTCTCGGTACAATTATTAAGATAGATGAAAAACGCATTGCATCCTTCCATCAAAACAAAGACTTACTCAGTCGATACGAATGACTGACTCCGCTTCCATAAACAGCTCTGAAACAGGTTATTATCTTCATAACTACATAATAACGTTATTACCTCGCAAAATAATCTTCGTTTCGACTCCAAGGGGATTTCCTAAAAAATTGGAAATACTTTTCTTTCAATTTTCGGAAAAAATGAAAACAAAAGTTGAAGGAATTGACCGGATATGCAACTTTCTTTGTTTGTTGAAATATGTTTACTATATTTAAGCAGCAGCCACTTTGGGTTGTTCATTCAGACCTTTCTAGTGTGTGGATAGGATACAATTATGATGAAGCGTCTGGGACTTTTCACTTTGCTTGCGTGTGCTGTGACTACTGTGTCCTCTGTTTGCGTTGAGGATAGTAAATATGTCAAAGGTTTGGATACACGAGGAAGACATGTACGTGCCAAAGATGTCAAATCTGAGGTGGAGCTTGTTGATAGTGGACTTAAGTCAAAACTAGATCATGGACTTGATGAGGCTGAACTTTTAGAGAAGAAATGGGATATTGAGAAGGGGCACCTTGGAAAAGATGCTGATGAAAAGTTCATTGCCGAAGGTAATAAGTTCAAAGATCTAGTCCCACTTGATGAGAAACTATTGACCAAAATCAAGCATGGCATTGATATTGATGAACTTTCGGACGAAGAAATTAAGTCCGTTGTAATTTACCTGAAGCAGTTGGGTGCCGGTAAAGAAGACATTGAAGAATTTTTCTTCCACAAGAAAGATGATGAGGACTATGAAGAGAAAGCTTACATGGATAAATCTTTTCCACTTGAAAAACTTGACAAAGCTACTGAAACAGCCAAGAAACAGGAAATGCATTATAAACAGCACTATGGCGATAAAGCGAGTGATGAAGATGCAAAAACGTACCTTGCAGAATCTATGACCCACATGAAAATGGCAGCTGATTTGAAAGAATACCCCGATTTAAAGTCGGAAGTGGAAGGTTTTGTGAAGAAAATTGAAGAAGACAAGAAAACTTTAAACCATAATTTGAAAAGCTTTGGTGAGGAAGAACTGCTCAAGAAAGGACTGGACTCTGTGAAGCTTGAGGATTTGTATGCCTACTTTAAGAAAGCTGAGGCTGGGAAAGAAGCTGCGCATGGCGAAAAATCTGTGGATATCTCTATCGGAAAAGAATTCTATCCAATCATGAAAGATATTCATGCCGAAGAAGAGTTTGGTGCTGATAAAGTGACTGATCTCAAAAAGGCTTTCAAATTCGAAAAAGATGAAGAAAAACTGATTGATGAGTGGAAGGCTGGACATAAAGACTTATTCAAAAAGGAAGAGGAAAAAGTGTATGGTCTGGGCAAAGATATGAAATTGAGTGAGATATTGAAAGGCAAAAACATTCATGAGTTGGATAAAGAAGAAGACGTGCATTATACAGGTGGGTCCCATGCGTACGAACAAGCTCGTGAGAAGGCCATAAAAGATGCAAAAGTGCTGTTAAATGACGATACTCTGAAACTTCGAAAACACGCAGATGGCTCTTTTGATTTTGGAGGTGACAAAAAGGTTTATGATTCTAAAACACTTTACACCGGAAAGGGTTTTGAAGAAAAAAGTCATGAAGCTGGTCACAAAATTGCTGCTGAAGCAGGGAAAGCTTTGCATGAGGAAACCAAAGGATTTCACGGCCTGGAAGAACACTTAGCTGGTGAAAAACATTACGATGTTGATAAGAAATTTGAAGCTGGAAAAGAAATAATTGATGCAAAATTCCTTAGTGAAGACGTACTGAAAGCCTTGAAAGAAATGTATGGTGATAAACTTCATTTTGGAACTGAAAAGAAAAAAGATGAAGAAGTTTTCGACATTGATGGCAAACTTGCCTTTGAAGCTGGTAAAGGTGTGTATGGAGAAAAAGTCCATTTATCGGAAGATTCATTCAAGCATGAGCCCAAGATCATTTTCGAAGAGGATCTTAAAAAGTTAAAACAATATGATGGCAAAGTTGCTTTCGATTCCGAAAAAGCAGTATATGGAGAAAAGAAGCATTATGGCGAAGATGCCATGAAAAGCAAAGCCCATGGTATTGGCAGTGGTATTGCTCATGAGAAAGACAAAATTTACACCGATGAAGTTGGTAAAAAGATTCATGTTATTGGTAGCTCTTTGCACCACGATGACGACCTAGCCGATGAGGAGATTTACAAAGAGAAAACCCACGGACTTGAAGCTTCTGAAGATAAACTGTTCCATGATCACTTCGCCAAAGAGCATGGTATAGTTTCTGTGAAAGATCATGTCCGGCATGGTATTGCGAGCAGTGAGAAAGATGTGCACTATATTACTGATGTGGAGAAAGCTAGCAAGGAGATAGAAGAGAGCAAGAAGAAAAAGGTGCAAGAAACTGGGAACAGATTTCTGCAATTTCTGAAGAATGTTTTTGGATTCAGAAAGTGCCACTTAGTGACGATGAGACCCCAGGAGTTCTTAGGCATCATCGAATGCATCTCAAAAAGTAAGTAGTGTTTGTTCTTTTAAACTTCAAATTAGTTTTTATTAGTTGTACTGAATAAATGCTAAAAAGTATATATCCAGCATAGCTGATTTTATTTTCATTCTATATTTATATTGTTACTTTAAATTAATTCTATTTACATTACTGAAATTTAAAATTGGATTGTTCTGTTTATTACTCATGCCAAATTATGCAAATATATATTTTCTTAAATTATAATCGTGTAAGAAAAATCTTGCTATTGATAGAATAATCATACTAGCATCACATTAAATGGAACTCATTGAGATCAAAATTCTAATAAATATTACAAAATATCTAAATTTGTCATTATACACAAATCAGTCATTTACGACAAAACAATAAATGCTTTTTTTTGTACATTCTACTTTGCTTTTATTATAATTCGAAATAAATTAAAATAGTTAAAAAAAACCGCTCCTGTGTACTTTAATAAAATCTGAGGTTTGTAAATATTGAAAAGTCGAAAACAAAATTAATTTATTAAAATATTTCTTTAATAAAAACATTTTTATAATTCATATTAAGTGTTTTATTTTAATTTTAAGAATAGAACACATAGTTCAAAGTGAGATGGAACTAAGATACAACACATATGCTTTTCTACACTTCCTTTTGTTAAACTCAGTTTAATTAAATTATATTACTCGGATGATATCAATACAATAACTGTTAATTATTCAATTTACAAACACGGTTCTTCGGGAAATGTACTAATTTTTTATTCAGTAATTTTACTCATGTTCAAAAGTATATGCTTATTTAATTTTATGATATTAAGTACTACTGAATTGTGTACTCAATCTTGAACTTTTTATGCCTTTCTCTTTTTTGACATCTTTTATAACTGTTTAATTTTTCTTACAGGCAAAGATCCAGTGCTTTGCGAGAAATTTGCAATGTGTGAGAAAAAAATGCCTGCAAGGGTAAGTCATGGTGTTTATTTGAGTTCGAAGCATTAATGGCTCTAAATTGTAATTAATGTTCTCTAAATAAAAATTATGAAACATTTGATGCGCATAGAGATTTAAATTTTCACCCCAAGAGCAGAGCTTAGTCGCAGTAAAAGAACAGCGGAATGTTTTTCGCGCACTAAGCATTAAATTTTTGAACAAAGTGAAATTAGAAATCCTTTTTCTTGAGATAGAAATTAATTTAAAAAAGGCATAATTATGAACTTAAATGCCACTTATAAAACTTTTATTGCCTGGAAGGCAGAACTGAAATGTTATTTTCCTTCCAACCATTAGACAGATTTAATGAAAATTGTGTTTATAATGATGTTTAAGTAATCTAAGAGTTTAATCAGAATTATTATTTCAATTTTAGTGAAATATTCTGCGAAGTTAGCTAACATTTTCAAAAATTAAAAAAAAAAAATCTTTTTTTGCCAATTTAACTGTATTAAGCTTTTACAGAAATGAAAATGCTAAACCTATATTTAACTAAATATTTCGAATCAATATTTTCTAAAGAAATATATTTTTTTTCCTTACGGGGGGGGGGGTTATTCATTAGCATAATATTTCTTTTTTAAGTAATTTTTAAGTATTTACTTGAAAGAAGTTAGATTTTTATTAACAGTTTTTTAAGTCACTGAAAATAGGGATTCAGAATAGGAAATGCTTTAGTCAGGCCCGTCATTTAGGGGGGGGGCAGGGGGGTCAATTGCCCCCCCCTGACTTTGAGAAATCAATGTATATACACATAAGTAGGCGTGGTTTTTGTTTTTTTCCATTGAAATTACATTGTATTAGCAACCTTTGCCCCCCCCCCCGGAATTGTTGCGGACGCTTTTATTGTTCAAATTAACATGCTGTAGAAGAAAACTTTTTGATAAAAAAAAAATAATTTTTCTCGAAGATGCTTATTTCTGAAAATATATTCCATCATTCAAAAATCAACAAAAATGAAAATTGTTAAAGAAAGGGGGGGGGGGATCGTTTACATATTTGAGTAGCTAAACTATTTAACCTATATTTCACATTTTCTATTTTTCCTCGTTATCGTTTTTTAGTACTTTTGGTAGTGACGGCCGTATCTGAAAATAAAATCTATTTTTTCTAGGTCATTGCAGCTCATGAAAAATGTCAGAAAGAATTAATCCTAGGAGAAATGAAGAAATGTTCAAAATTGGCTCCCTTATATCCCTCGATGGAAATTCCTGTCAAGGTAAAAGATCATTTCAAATCACCCTCTTTATTTCCATATTGTTGTAAGATTTCAGTTAAAATCTCAGAAAAGTCTAAGTAATAAATCATTATATTCATTTTTATTTATTGAACACTAGCCGGGTACCCGGCTCTGCCCGGGTTTCTGCCGCGTAATATGTCTTTCAGTGAAACTCATTCATAATCTTTTCAACATTAAAGTGCACATCTATATACATAAATGGCTACTTCTGTAAACAATGACTATTTTTCTGTCTGTATAACTTAAAAAAACTGCATTACACACCCTAAGTACAAATGCAAGCTACAAATAATGTTTAGGTAAATAGGAATTGTTAGAAGCTTAGTATCTTGATATAAATATACAGGGTGTCCAGTAATTATTGACGGGGTTTCCATACCTCATAACTTTCGAACAAAAAATAGTAAGCAAAAACCGATTACATATTCAAAAATTACAACTCAAAAAGTTTTATTAATGATGAAAAAAAAAATATTGAATTTCCACATGACTGCCCTTTGTGGCTCGTAACACATCAAGACGAAATTCCACTTCCCTCCAAGTGTTCTCCAGTATTTATGGGGTTACATTTTGAATCGCACTGACAATTCTGCTTTTTAGTTCATCAAGGGAGGGTACCAGGGTTTTATATACAATGTTCTTGACGAAACCCCACAGAAAGAAGTCCAGCGGTGTTATATCTGGTGATCTCGGAGGCCATGGAATTGGTCCACCTCTTCCACACCATCTGTTGGGAAAGTTCTTGTCTAAACTGTCACGTACAATTATGGCCCAATGTGGGGGTGCCCCATCCTGTTGAAATATCACATCTGGCTGATGTTGCTGCAGCTGAGGAACCGCATATAGCTCCAGCATATCAAGGTATGTTACGGAGTCTACTGATGTTTCAGCAAAGAAGAAAGGTCCAATAACTTCAGTATGCGATAAAGCGCACCAAACATTCACCTCGGGGCTATCTCTTTCCCATGCTCGATAATCGTGCGGGTTCTCCGAACCCCATATTCTACAGTTATGTTTATTTACTTTTCCTGACACATGAAAAGTGGATTCGTCACTGAAGAACCATTGGCGAAGGTAATTTTCATCATCCTCAATTCGACTCAAAATTTCAACAGCGAACTGACGCTGTTTATCATTCGGGTGTAAAGCTTGCACAATTTGCACTTTGTATGCCTTCAGCTAAAGGTGGTTATGAAGAACGCTCCATATCGTTGAACGCGGCATATGTAACTGCTCAGCAGCTTGTCTCGTTGATTTTCCTGGACTCCGAGTGAACGCTTCTTGGATGCGATCAACATTTCCCTGAGAAGTGTTCGGTCTTCCTGCTCCCTTTCGTTGTAGAACGCTACCAGTTTCCTGAAATTTTGTTAACCAGCGTCTGATAGAACTTTCCAAAGGAGGATCTTTTTTGTACGTGGTCTTGAAGCAGCGTTGAGTAGTTACAACTGATTTAGTTTCAAAAAACCACAATACACAAATTATTTTTTCCTTCACTGTCGCCATTTTTTATTTATAACGTTAAAATTACTCAGAATGCACGTGCGCTAAAATCGCTTGTTGCCACATAAAACTTTTTGAGTTGTAATTTGTGAATATGTAATCTGTTTTTACATATTATTTTTTGTTCGAAAGTTATGAGGTACGGAAACCCCGGCAATAATTACTGGACACCCTGTATATTTACAGTATCAATCGCACTGTAGTCAACCATTTCCAAATATTGCACGTTAAATAAGTCCCATTATTACAGTTTCTATCCTTGTGACTCCATTTGTGAAAACTCAATTGGTAAACATCTGATGTGATTACGAAATTTTTTTGACTATAAACACTTTCCATTTTCTATGTGTTGCCAAAATCAATTCCCTTTTTATTTTCCCCGTAAGCGATTATTGGCATAGATGAATCTAAAAATCCTAAGAAAGCAATAAATTTCATACTTGCTCCAGAGAAGCCTTGGTTCACATTTTCATCACGATTACTATTAATGTTGTTGTGAGGCAACCAAATTTTTGCAACAATGGACATTTAATTGGGAAATGACATGAAATTTACTATTTTCCATAATAACTTTTTTAAACTAAGCTTTTTAGAAATAAATTATAGCTTATCCTGCTCCCTGTTACTGCAGCTATCTACGGTGAAAAAATGGTTAAAATCGGTCCAGTAGTTTTGAAGTTTACCCCGGTCATACGCATACAAAAGTAGTCTTTTATGTATATAGATTGAACATTAACATTATTGAAATCAATGCAAAAACATTATTTATGTTCATTGATTATCAGTTTTGTCTAATCTATTAAAATTTTCGTGTTTAGTTAATTTTGTTAAATTTAAATGCAATTACTTTCCGTTCTGATCATTGACATTCTCTTTTTTTACAGATATTCCAGTGCACTGCGCGGAGTGTAAAAGAGGTATTTTTCTTTTATAACTAACCAATTATTGTATAACTGCAATTTTTTGTTTCTAATTTATTTTGAACATTCCTGACTGTTTATTTTCTCTAGAGTGAAATGGGTAACGTAATTACACAGTTTCTTTATTTTAGTTGATCCACTCATATTTTAAGGGGCCACATAACCTTCATAACATTTTTTTTTTTAATTTTAAGTAAAGCATATAATTCCTTGAAAACTTTGCTTGTTCACTAATTTTACAATTAATAATTTATTTTCTAAAATTTAAAATACTTGATTATTTTAATTCAAAGAATGTTTTAAAAATAATACTTTTCTAAAATTCCTAAGGCTTTTTTGTTTTTGCACTTATTTCAAAAATGTTTTTTGCTAAATGATCTCAATAATTACCTGGAAAACTATCTGCATTCATTTGCTTATATATTGGTAGAAAATATTCTGTGCATAATATTATGTAAAAAATCATAAAAATTTCTCAGCAAATTTAGTTTTTTAAGGTATAACATGCTCTTAAAATGTTATTAATTTATAAAATGCTCATTGAATGCAGTTTTGTTAAGTAGATAATCTTGAGAGCGAAAAATATCCTTAAGACTATACCTTAAATAGCAAAAAGTCTCATTAGCCGTCCTAGTATTATAAAAACAAAAACAATCATCGGGAAAAAGCAAGTTTTGCTTTTCCATTTGTCCGCATAGGATGCATGACCTGAACTCACTTATATTTTTTAAATAATTGAGTTTGAGCAATGATATTTTTCCTTGGCGTTTAAAATAATCAAGTTTTAAACCAAGAAATTAAAATTTACCAGTGCTTCGAAACACCACATTTTTTTCAAAGCTTCACAATATTTCTGTAACGAATTACATTGTATAGAATAATGCAATTAAATATAGCACTTTAATCAACTTCATTTCAAGAGTAGCTTCCAAGAAATTACTTCTGGCTTTTTTGACTAGACAACTAGCTGTGTGTACTATTAACAATCTACGTTGAAAAATTAAAAGTATCAAACCAATTTTACGACCTTGCAACGTTACGCTTTCTCTAAATTCTTTTGAGGTCAAATGTACAAAAAAATATTAAGTGGTGCTAAAGTTATACCATATGTTTCAACTCTAATTTAAATAACTGTAATTTCTACTTATTATGTGTCTGAAGTTATTTTTCTTGAAGATAACTAGCCTTCAAAACTTTCAAGGATATTTTTTGAGGGGGGGGGGGGTATGTAACACATACATTTAAAAAGTAAATTTCGCTGCAACAAATCTAAATGACTCTTAGTCAATGAAAACTGCTGTATCTTTTTTTTTTTTTTTAATTCCGTAGTATTAATCTAGATTTTTTTTTAATTCCGTAATTGGTCAGTGTACTATATCTACTGTATTAGTTTGGTTTGGAATTTTTTTTCATACTCTTCCTTCGCTTATCTATTTTCAAATAAATGTTGATTAAGAAAAACCTTGTAACAATAAATAACTTTTTAAGAATATTTGACTTCAACTTATACAATTATTTTTAAAAGAGAGCGTTAAATTCGAAAACAAAATTTACACAATATATTTTTTTTCCTAAAAATAAATTCGTATTGATTGTAATAGCAGATATGAAATCAGTTGTGTTTCGTATTATTACTTTATACAAAAGCATTTTTAGTAACTAATTGGGGTAAAAACAATGCCTAATTTTTCATTAATTTTTCTGAATGAAAAATATAAACAGACTACCCCCCTTCCTCCCCCCTCAAAAAAGTTAATCTGATGAATACATCCCATGTAATATCAACTCATCGGATTTTTCTCGGCCGATCATCGAACTCCTCGTAAACTAATAGCGTAACGCACGATGACATCGTTCCGATCAGTATCCGAGCACGGTTTTCGATGAGCTACTTTTCATCGGAAAGCTATATCCTTCCGATCAGCTTTCCCTCTAAATTCATCGGCACGGGACTGCACTGCTCGTAAATTGCTCCAAATCTCATCGTATTTCGAGCAAAACTCATCGGATTTTGCTGCTCGGATTCTGTTTGGCCGATGAGACATATTGGAGCAATTCCCGATGAGAACTCATCGAATCCGATCATCGGCCGAGGAGAATTTCACCGGGTTTCGATGAATGGTCGATCATCGGCCGATGAGATTATGCTGCTAGGAATGGAATACGAAAGAACACTTTTGCTCCCCTTGCACTCTTATTATCAACAAAAATCATTTAACTATCATTTTGTATATAACTAGTACACATAGTATGAGAAACGAATCGAATCAAAATATAGTACTAGTAGCTCTGGTGCATGCTGATGTATAGTAAGATTTCGAAAATATTTTCAATGAAAGGGTATCTGGCGTTTGAAGACACGTGCTTTACTATAGCCTTTTTTAAAACCCTCTTTCATACCTTTGCTTCTTAGTGCCTCAACTTCTCTTAATTATGCTGAAGTATTAAGAACTTTCTGATATATTTCTAATGCCGCAAAAACTATTTTCTTATTTAGCTTCATGCCGAAGAGAAAGAAGAGATGATTGCATTTGAGGTAAGATTTCCCGTCAAATATTTTTAATGCTTTTTCTTAAGGTTTATAAATGCAGGGAGGCTGGTGCTCTTATAAATATTAGGTACTTCTAGATATAAAAATTAGCTACTTCTTTATTTTTAGCAATAAATGAATTAATTAGGTATCACATTAAGTTCTGATTAGATACTAGTTAATAAGATTCTAATTAATTTGTGGTACTGTTTTAATTCCTTCCCCTGTTTCTTACAGTGGATAATTGGTCGAGTACTTCTCGGTTGCTCCAAAAGTTCGTTAACACTTGCAAAATATTGAAATTTTACTTGCCAAGTAATATTTAAAAAAAAAAAATATTCCTCAACGTACGGAGCATCGTTTTTCAAGGCTTTCTGCCATCGATCTGCAAGCTGTCGGATCTGGTCAAAGCACCATTCAGCCAGCTTCGAATCTAAGAAGTCTTAACACGCTTCCTCGGCTGTTAAGAACTTTTAGGACAACCTACACTGTTGAAACTACAGGTTGTACTAGGCACATTTAAGGGTGAAACGTTGTTACAACGTTTCACCCTACTACAACATCCGAGAAAGCGTGTTAAGACTTCTTAGATTCGAAGCTGGCTGAATGGTACTTTGACCAGATCCGACAGCTTGCAGATCGATGGCAGAAAGCCTTGAAAAACGATGCTCCGTATGTTGAGAGCAACAGCGGCATCCCCTTATTGTGCCAATTGACTCCCTATGGCACCCTTTGAAAGTGCCATTTGGCTCCTTAGGGTACCATTGGTCACCCATGGAGCTCCACCGAGCAGAATGGCACCCAAGTGTCGCTCCTCAGGGGGTGCCGCTGTTGCTACAACGTTTTACCCCTTAAAGGTGCCTTGTACAACATGTAGTTTTCACAGGGTAGTACTTTAATTTTTACAACCTTTCTCCCTTTTATTGGAGAAAATAATTTAAATTGGTAATTTTAACCTTTTGGATCCGGGCTGTTTGTATAGAAATTTTTCTTTCGACCCAGGTAGTACGACAGTTGAACCACAGGTTTCTTTTCCATTGAAAAGAGAAGGTATAAACTGTTGTACCAGACGTATGAAACCATGAAAAAATCCCCGGCTCCAAAGGGTGCGAGTGAAATTTACAACACCGTACTCTAAAGAAAAAAAACTTATGGTACAACATGTGTACCGCCCGGCTCCTAAAGGATAAAACCTTCTTTACTAGGTACTCTCCAAATACTGCATTATATCGTATCATAACTATACGCACTGCAAAAGAGTTTATGCTTTTACAAATTTATTTTTAATATACTTTTATTAGTTTCACATGTAGTTTCACAAACAAATTGTTTGTTTGTTTGTTTGTTTGTTGGTATATATATATGTAACTCTGAATAAAAGATAAAATGCACGTTATTTACAAATATAAAAATAATATATTTAATTCTATGTAAGAATGAAGGCTTTCACGGCCGGAGTAAATACTAGTTACGGATTCCGGGCTGTTGTGCCGTGGTCAAGAAGGAGGAAGAAGTAAAAGTTAACAAGCTTTGACATCCAGTCATCTGTCAATCCCGAGCCGGAAGGTAGAGGGGGCTGCGTTTTCAATTTAAAATCTTGCAGCAGTTCGAAATTTCGCATCAGTCGCCAAATTAATCAACGACACCCACTGAAGATGACCGCCGCAGTTGCGATCGAAACGTATGGATTAAAGCCATTCAGACCACGGCACAACAGCCCGGAATCCGTAACTAGTATATTTAATTCTATTATTAACATGAAGGCTTAACTATATTACATGTTGATGTATCATTAGTGCATGTAAACTTAGCGGATACAAAGCAATGAGTAACCTATCATGAAAAATATAGTTTAACCTGTGGTATTAATGATAGTTCTTTTTAGTTGATTAACTCTAAAAGCTTATTTTTTAGTCTTTTTAAATTGATTATTATTTAGGCTAACTTATTCCTGCTCTCATTTCAGGAATGTGCTCGAAAAGTCAAGAAAGAAGGATGTGGCCGATCTCGATGGGTTCGAAGTCACGTTTAAAGAAGGCTTTCAAAAGCAAATTAACTTTTAAAAACTGTGTCATGTAATGAGGTAGTTCTTCTGTTATGAGGGAAACATGTGTTTAAAAAAAAATGTAGAAGTAGAATTTATATTTTAAAATAAGCATATTCTTTAGTTTGCTTTTTAAGCTTTCATGTATATACGCTTTTATGTTCCTAATGTGTTTTGTGTCTGAGATAATAAAATTGTTTATTTATTGTGGACTTTTATATGTTGTGTTTTCCTGTCACATTTATTAATTTTTTTATTCATAGTTTATCTACTCTACTTCTTTTAGCATCCTCAAAACCGTATTTCGTTTGAAAATCATTCCTCACAGTTGATTCAAGAAAAAAACATTGGTGTTTTAATGAAACTCATTAAAAATGAAAATGGAAATAACATTTAATGTTACTGATGCTTCATTTATAATTACTAACTATCTCATAATGTTATACTATTGCTAAAACGGAGTACTAATAACTGTTCAGACAAAATAGCAATCAGCAACTTTGTTGGGAAAATGAAATAAGTAGATTAAGAATATTTCTAATTTTAAATGATCAAGCGCGCAGATAATCAAATAAGTAGATAAAGTATATTTAAAAATTTTAAATTACTCGTAGGAAGAAGCTGCTCATGAAAAACCTGCATCAGTTTGCAAGGCTTTTATAAATTGGGACTTTTATCCAGGCCCGTCATTTAGGGGGGGCAGGGGGGGGTCATTTGCCCCACCCTGACTTTGAGAAATCAATGTATTTACACATAAGTGGGCGTGGTTTTTGTTGTTTTCTGGTGAAATTGTATTGTTTTTTACCCTTTGCCCCCCCCCCCTGGAAAAACTTGAAATGACGTCCCTGCTTTTATCTAGCATTTAAATTTTCTATTGCGATACTGCACTGTCTATTTCCCTCTAAAACAACAATGAAAATTTCTGAAAATATAATTTCATTTTCGTAGCTTCAGGTGACCTAACTTCAATTTTAAAATTAATCACTAAAGTGTAATGACAGTTATTCACAATTCAAGCATTTTCCCATTGTAACAAATAAAGATTATTCCAAGAAAAATCAGAAAAGATATAAGTAGTAAAACTATCCAATTCGAAATGAAGTTTAGAGTAAAACTAAAAAAAAAAAGCATCCCAGTTTGTTGTTTGCATTGCACAAAAATAACCATATTTTCGAATTCAGCACATGCTGCAGCTGCTACAGTTAAGAGAGTCATTATACGTAATGTATTAGAAATTACCATTACTTCAAGGTCTAAAGCTTTCCCCTTCTTGACGAAACTGCCCGAAGAAAATAAAATTCTATCACGGATCACGTATACCTAATTATATATTTAGCTTACTTGCTTTTATTCGTATGCAAAAATATCTTATTATAAAGAAAGTATATGTTGCGGTGAGTAAGATTTATACATTGTTTTTAAAGACATACGTATATGCTAATGCAACCTTGACACTCCCAGTAGGTTCATTTTCAGTTTATTTCTCTAGAACAGTTTGAAAACGTTACTTTTCTTTTTTTTAAAGGCAAATAAAATTTTAACTTTTTCGACATTGAACTTGATTCATATTTCTACATTGCATATTGTTTGTACAGAAATTTAACTAACTCAAACATAAAACTTATTAGCGGGAAACGTACGTAGTATGTGTTAAAATCTTATGAACAACGAGAAACTAGAATTGCTTTGAAATATAAATTAGTTGAAAAGCCGTTGATATTTAAATGGCTTTGATTAAGCTAGTACACAAATAAATACCAGAGAATAACAAAGATTATTTTTTAGTGTCAATCGTTTAAAATTTTAGACGCGTTGATAGTTTCTTCCTTTTTTTTCACAGTTTATTTTATGGAGCATTTACTTAAGAAAATTAGGTGAAGTTTCATAATGGAAACATCACCTTATTTCATAAGTACACTTACACTAAAAAGAATAAAATAAAACAATTTTGGAAAAAAATAGAACCGACTTCAGTTAGAAATTGCTCTAAAAAGTAAAAAATAATTTTTTTCTTTGAACACCATCGAAACTACTTTTAAACATAAGTTTTGAAGTCGGCGCAAAAACGATAGGTAAAATGATATTTAACCATATTTTGCCAACATTTTTCAGAGAAACCATTGAAAATTAAAAGCAGAATATTTGTACCGTTACACGAATGTGTGGTAATGAATGAAATGTATGCGAATGCTCTTAAAGAACCTGTATCCATTAAAATTTATATAGTTGAATTGTAGTTGCGTATGATTCTATACATTGTTTTTGCGCCGACTTCAAAACTTATGTTTAAAAGTAGTTTCGATGGTGTTCAAAGAAAAAAATTATTTTTTACTTTTTAGAGCAATTTCTAACTGAAGTCGGTTTTATTTTTTTCCAAAATTATTTTATTTTAAGGCAAATAAAATTTTAACTTATTCGACATTGAACTTGATTCATATTTCTACATTGCATATTGTTTGTACAGAAATTTCAAGTATTTCTATGTAATGCTTTGGCTTAAAGTTAAACAAAGTTTGTTTTAAATTTTACTTTATTTCTATTTTTTTTTCATTTTTATTTATTTTATTCAGTTTTTTTTTTTGGGGGGGGGGGGTGAAAATTGTTTTTAACATCAACTGAAAATATGATTTAAAGGTACATTTAAATAGCAGAAATTGAGTTTCTTCTGACAAAAACTTGTGCAAAACGGTTGAACTGTTATCTGGTTGTTAAGTAAAAAAAGTTGTTTTATTCTACACTTAATTTTTGTAAACATCATCAATATTATCGATATATATTGATGATGTTTACAAAAACAAGATCTTTATTTTCATTCCCTTTTTTCGAAACATCTATTTTCATCTAAGTTTAATGTTAAGCCTAGTGTTAAGGTCTAGTTAGTGTGCCTAGTCTAATGTTAAGCCTAGACATTGATATAACCATACATAAACTGAAACTTATTTATTACTTAGATGCGGGATATGCATAATTTCGAAAATTGTCACTTTTAAATGAGAAGCGTCAAGCATTATAAGGCTGAAAGCCGTTAAGTCATGGAATATGAATCAATTTTCCATTAAATTTTGGTAGAATGGAATTTTTTTGAAGAACTTTTGCTTGAAGGCAAAAAACGTGACTCAAACTTCAGGCAAAGTAAATTTTGTTTTTCATTAAAAGAATGAAAAAAAAACAATGTAAAAAAATGAAATGCATTGGGAGATTTTAAGCCGCAACCAGACTTAAAGACAGCTTACCTGAAAGACTTATAATAATGAAGCAAATGCACCCACAGCTCGATCATAGCATCCTAAGACTGCAGTTTCGCCCTTATTATGGGCTCCTCAGTTAGGAATAGCCAATGATCGAGCCGGAGTCCAAAATCCTCTTAATGTAGCTAAGATAGCCAACAAACTGGTAGATAAAGTGAATTTATCTTACCAGCGAGCGTCCGCAAACTATGGTGCGGCTCAACTCGAAATTTGATCATCAAATTTGAACTAAGACATTGTCCAAGTGAATATCAGCACAACATATAATATGTCATGCCATGTCTCGCTTGTTAGCAGTGTAAGGTGAAAACGTGTTCAAATAGTTTATAAATTCTACCAATACTGTGTGCCATAGAACTGAAAATCAGCAACATTTCAGAAATTGTTTTCTGAACATGATTTGGTAGGCATTAGAAATATCCTTCAAAAATCGAAATAATAATTTACGTAAATCTTTTAGAATGCAGCAATTAGTACACCATATGAAATTATACCCCCCACAGTTGTAAGTAACAAAGTCTTGTTCAGTTCAAACATATTCCATCCAGTGAAATGCAAGTCTAATTTACAACTTTCCAAGTAAACTAAGAGTTGAAGAGCGTCAGACAATTTCCTATGCTTGACGTCCAATAACGTTTGAACTACATCTTGCTGCAGCTGCTTACTCAACGCGCATACTTTTCTCAGCTTAGCACCAGCTAGTGTCAAGCAAATGAACCAAGACATTGTCCAAGTGAATATCAACACAACGTATATCAGTCTTGCCACTTCCCGTTCGTCTGCAGTGTAAGGAGCAAACATGTTCAAAGAGTTTACAAACACGAGGACATATGCAAAAAACACACTTACTGATATCGTAGATTCAATATCTTTATGAAGTTGGTTAGCACCCTTGAAGATCTCAACAACTTTAATGACTGTCTTTGGGCCAAAGCTTGAGCACAACTCTTCTTTCATTTCCAACAAGATTTGCTGCATTCCATCAGAGTAGGTCAGAAAAATGAACCCGAATAAAATCAAGCACAAGCTTGGCACTATTAAGGCATGGAGTATGTATATGATCTGCATCATTGTCATCAGAAAAAGCGCTAAAGCTTTCTCATCTGGAAGGAAGTTAAAGAAGAAGTACTCATTACCGAAAGTGTAATTGTTGAAATAGTCCATATAGATGAATATGAAATAGGTTGCTGCAAGCAGAGGAGTAGCAGAACTGATCAGGAAGCAAAACGTTATCTGTTTTTTACGAGAAACGTAAGACTTCACTTGGTAACTTCTGAGAAACACTTGAAGGTCACGTAAGACAATCAAAATGTCTGATTTCTTCACATAAACGGAGTATCTTAAAAGCAAAATAACTGCGTTGCTGCCAGCGCTCAGCATTTTGCAATAAATGTTAGTAGGGAATATCACATAGAAACTAACGACAATTAGATATAGCTCGAAAGCTGTGAGTACTCCTTCGATGGCTTTTAAGAATTTATACTTTATAAGGGATTTGAAATTCCGTTTCTTTTTGAGACATTCTTCTTGGAAATGCAAACCAATTATCACAAATTTGCTTAGTATTAGCAATTTATCCCTTCGTAATGCAGACATTTTTAAAACAGCCATTTTGAAAAATTCTGAGCAAGTGAGAAGCAAAGAACATTAGCTTGAAGTATATTCTTCTAATGTCCAGTTGCATAACAACTGTAAATGAAACTTGAGTTCACTGAAAGGCATTTGATTTTGTAATCATTAGTAATGGAATACAACTTAAAATAGACTAAATAATGACCCAATTCATAAAATTAATAACGCAACTAGTCATCCAAGATAAGCGATTCTTCTGCTCTTGTATTCCTTTAAAAGAAGAATTATAATCTGAAGAGAATAAAACTTTTAGCTGATAATATTGTGATAACGGAAAACACTGATTTGTGAATTAATGCCCAAATTCAAAGATACATTTACTTCGTTCTTTGTTTCATTAGAAGTTTAAAAAAAAAAATTCTGAAATTCATAAAAGGAAATTTCTGCGAACTTATCAATTATCATGATACATGACTCCAAAATTTCTCACATTAAGCACCACTCCCTTGAAGATTAGATATTCAATATTATTTTATTTTTGAAAAGAATTTTTATATTCAGTTGTGTCCGATGATATAAAATGTTGTGTCACTTTGTGTTACACTAATTTTCGATTGTGTTACGTTAAATCTTATCAAGTGTACATATTTGATGAAAATATTGGTTGAACAAAAGAAACAAAATTTCTTTCAACCGAAAAAAAAAGAGAACAACTTTTCTGATACCAAAATGCTGCTCTTAAAAGCAATTAGATTCCAAGATTTCACAATCACCATTGACCTGTCAACTTATGCATTCTTCTGAGAAACAATCAATTTTCAATGGATCAAGATATCTCTTTTCACTTAAAAATATCTTTAATATGCATCCTTTATCTTATGAATCTGAAAAGATAGCAGTGCATGTGGGTTTTATGTTTTTTTACTTCACGTCTTGGCCAATATTTTTCTCGATCGAAAGCCATTTTAATTCTTTTCTGTCATCTCAGCAAAATAACGGACAATAAGCCACAAACTAATTTAAGAATGTGTGGAGGCATTATCTTCATTGTGAAATCTTCAAAAAAATTGTAAATCGTATAGCTATTATAAAATATTTGAAGTTCTGAAAGTAAGCATTTCGTTATTTTTGCTGACTCGCTTTGAAATGTTCAAAAGTAGTACATACTGAAGTACATAATTTTAGTGGAAACAAGAAAATTTCAAGACTTTTAGTGAGTTTTAAGCTTTGTTTTTCTTCAGTAACTGACAAAGTTTGACAACCGCATTGCGTTTCTCTTCATTAAGTGCCTTATCGTTGAATCTGTACTTTTTTTTAGAACTTTCTAATATTATGCTGATGATAATTAAATATTGGTATCCTTGTATGATGCATGGTAAAATATGAAAATTACAAGATTTTTACAAGTGGAATAGCTTCTATAGCCTAAATTTTATGAAATCCGATGAAGATTTCCTGGTCTTTGCATACATGGGTAACAACATAACTATGATGACGCTGTTCCAAGATAAAAATTAGGAGCATTATATAAACAACCTATGAAGTAATGTGTGATTTTTGTTCAAGTACTGGTCATCTTTCCCTTCAGTAGTGAATGTTTAAATGAACATTTACACAATTAATTGCCCACTAATTAGTACTTCTGACGGATTAACCTCATCTTTGATTTAATGTCCAAAAATCAGAAGTAATTTTTAAATTGAAAGGGCACTTCTTTCTTCCAAAATAATCTTGAAAAATCAAATCAAAAGCAAAAAAAAAAAACTAAAGAGTGAAGGGCTAAATCAAAAGGTAAAGACAAAATCATATTGGTGAAAGAGAAAAGTAACAGGAAAACCACTTTCAGCTGCCTTAACTTCACCTAAAGTTAACACGCCTGTCTTCAAATTTCACAACTTTTGATATTTTTAACCTCCCGTGTTCGTATTTATTTTATTTATTTATGATGTTTCAATATCAGCTACCGAAACGGTTTCAAGTGGCCCACGAAAATGACGATATATCCTTCCTTTTAGACTGGATGGTCCTAATTGGACTGCCATACTACAAGAAAGCCTACAAAATTGAAAGCAGGCTAAAAGCCTTATCCGCCTCAATCCTAAATTACGCTTCAGTTCTTCTATTCACTCTCTATGAGATATATGCGGTTTTAATTATTGTGTACGTTCCATTTACCGCGAACGTGTGTTCGAAATTGATAGCCGCCTGTGTGAACATCCTCATATTGATTCTAAGATTATCTCTCTGTTTCAAAAGAAGAAAATTTCTGAGAATTTTGATCAACTTACAGAAACTTCGTCAGGAAGAAGGAATCCCTCCTTTGTGTTCTCTAAAGAAGATGATAATGCGCAGCATAGCTTTAAGTCTAATTGTTCCAACATGCATATGCTTCTTATTTTTGTACATCTTGTTTGAATCCAGCAACGAGAATTACGACGAGTTAAAAGGTTTCTTCTTAAACTACCCTCCCGAAAACCACCTGCATTTAGTTTTGGGTGTTCTCTTCTTTCAGTTACTGTATATACTACATTTTTATGCAGTGCCTACTTTATTTATAATATTGTTTTGCTTCATTTTCTCGTCCTTTGGGAATATTTTGAAGCAAACCTTGCTGAAACTGCAAAGAGATCAACGTACTAAGTTTGGGCCAGAATTTCTGAAGAGGAATTTGAGATTTCTGAACAATGCGCGGAAATTCTATCAGGAAATTGAAAACTCTGCATCCTTCGATATTTTGCTTATATACGTCCTGGTGTTTTTCAATTTTGTCAACATGTTTGGAATATGGTCGAGTTTAAATACGTTCATGGGGTCTGCATTGATCGCGTATGCGGCATTTTTGTTTGTATGGTCTTCATTTTGGTTCATCGTGCTGACGTTGTCAGGTTCGAAATTGAATGACGTATGCATTCTGAATAATTCCCTTCAGCGTGAAATTGCAGAAAAATGCATGAATACAAAAAATGTTCACTGTCATCAGACAATGAACTTGGTGCTGTATCTCCAATGTTGTAAACTGAATTTGTCTTTTACTGCGTGGAATATTTTCAAGCTAAACAAGGAACTGCTCTTATCTACTCTTGGTGTTATTGTTTCATATGGTGTCATAATTGCTGCAATATAGTTAAATAGAAATATAAAAATATTTGTGTGGTCTTCATTTTGGTTTATCGTGCTTACGTTGTCAGGTTCGAAATTGAATGACATATGCGTTCTGAATAATTCCCTTCAGCGTGAAATTGCAGAAAAATACATGAATACGAAAAATATTCACTGTCATCAGACATTGAACTTGGTGCTGTATCTCCAATGTTGTAAACTGAATTTGTCTTTCACTGCGTGGAATATTTTCAAGCTAAACAGGGAACTGCTCTTATCTACTCTTGGTGTTATTGTTTCATATGGTGTCATAATTGCTGCAATATAATTTAATAGAAATATAAAAATTTTTGATTGCTCTTCATTTTGGTTCATCGTGCTGACGTTGTCAGGTTCGAAATTGAATGACATATGCGTTCTGAATAATTCTCTCCAGCGTGAAATTTCAGAAAAATGCATGAATACGAAAAATATTCACTGTCATCAGACATTGAACTTGGTGCTGTATCTTCAATGTTGTAAACTGAATTTGTCTTTCACTGCGTGGAATATTTTTAAGCTAAACAGGGAACTGATCTTATCTACTCTTGGTGTTATTGTTTCATATGGTGTCATAATTGCTGCAATATAATTTAATAGAAATATAAAAATATTTGTAGAGTCTACATTTTGGTTTACCGTTCTGACGTTGTCAGGTTCGAAATTGAATGACGTATGCGTTCTGAATAATTCCTTTCAGAGTGAAATTGCAGAAAAATGCATGAATGCGAAAAATATTCACTGTCAGACATTGAACTTGGTGCTGTATCTTCAATGTTGTAAACTGAATTTGTCTTTCACTGCGTGGAATATTTTCAAGCTAAACAGGGAACTGCTCTTATCTACTCTTGGTGTTATTGTTTCATATGGTGGCATAATTGCTGCAATATAGTTAAATAGAAATATAAAAATATTTGTGTGGTCTTCATTTTGGTTTATCGTGCACTGTTAAAACTACTGGTTGCAATTGGCACCTTTCCGGGGTGAAACGCTTGTAACAGCAGCGGCACCCAGTAGGGAGCCGAGATTTCACCCTTGGCTTGGGTGAAAAACTGGCACCCTCAATTCAACGAGTAACGCGAGTGAAAGATGGAACCGTATAGGAGTGCATAATGGCACCCTCACTGTTCACTATTGCAGATCCCCCTGTGCTGTGTGCGTTTTTGTTTTACATTTTGTTTACTTTTATTTATTGCTTTTATTCACGAAGTCTTGGTACATTTTCACCTTGAATTCAGATTTGAAAATGATCGAAACTTGTAATTTAAGGCATTTTCTCACATTTCAGACTTTCCAACATATTTTAAAAGAATTCATGACTTGGATTCAACTCAGTAGTTTTAAAATGCTATTGATATTTACTACTGCATTATCTGCACCGAAAATGAAAAGGGAGGGTATTTTATGGATCCCTTTCAAAAACAATCAAAAATATTCAGTTGTATTATTCTATCAATAAAAAATTGAATCGTTTCATTAACTTCTAAAATTTTAATCAAGAGTAACATATTAAATACGTATGTATAGTTCGACATTTAAATATCTAAACTAAAGGACTAAAATATAGGGGTATTCGAAAAGCAGTTTTTGTTAAACATCCAGTTTCTCGACAGATTAAAAATCAAAATATATTTTAAGGATCTATTAATTTCAACTGAGGGAACAAAAAAAAGTAAGCTCTGGTAATAACGAACTCAGCATTCGTTATCAATAACGCCAACGAAAGATATTAGCGAAAGCACAAAATGCAAATCATGGCATACATATACGCATGATAAAAACAAATAAGAAAGAAAGAGTCAGGCAGAGTTTTTTTTTTTCCTTTCCTTCGCGTTCTGCTGCTTGTTGGCTGTGTCTACGCGTCAAAAAGAGAATCGCTACAAAGAGATAAATTTCCGTTGGAACAATTTGAAATGATTGTAATATGTTGGAAAACCTTAGAACTATGATTAAGTGCATGTACTTACATGAGAATTCGAAGATTAAAATGAAGAATTAATCCATTTTGTAATAAACTCAAGGGGAAATCCAAGACTGTGAAAACACTGCACCAAAAATTCTGTCGTGTGGACGTAAACAAGATGTCCGCCATTCAAATGGTTGATGATGATGATGAGACCTTGGAGTCGCAATGCGCTGCCGCAGGCTATCAGGGGTGCATTTCAGATGTCTCACTGAGCATGCGCTAGCAGCGCTCTAGAAAAAGCATTAGGCACCTTCTGAGAGGCCTTTTGGTACGAAAAGAGCATTTCAAATTCGCAATGGCACCCCATGGCACCTTGCCTCTACCCCAGCTTTCTTATTGGCACCCCTGAGTCACCCGTAGTTTTAACAGTGTGCTGACGTTGTCAGGTTCGAAATTGAATGACGTATGTGTTCTGAATAATTCCCTTCAGCATGAAATTGCAGAAATATGCACGAATTCGAAAAATATTCAGTCATCAGGCATTGAACTTGGGGCTATATCGGAGAACTGAATTTGTCCTGTAATATTTTGGCAACTAAACAGGGAATCTTTTTATCTATTATTGGTGTTATTGTTTCGCATGATATTATAAGTTCTGCAATATAACTCAATCGAAATGTTTCCTGTATTATGATTTTATGTATCTCTAACTAAAAGTTAGAACATAAATGCAGCCTGGGTCAATGTAGCAAAGTGATATCTTACGTAAATTAGTTCTTTATAGCTATACAAAGTACATTAATACTTAAACTAAGTGCAACCCTCCCCCCCCCCATATAATTTATAACGTACTACACTGTGAAAAATGAAAGTTATTTTTACAGTATGATACAGCTAATTTTATGGTAATAAACTGTAAAAATTGCTAATTTTACAGTAATAAACTGTAAAGTTGCTAATTTTACAGTAATAAACTGTAAAGTTACTAATTTTACAGCAATAAACAGCGAAATTGCTAATTTTACAGTTTATTATTGTGCATTTTGCAGTTTTAAACTGGAATCTCTGCTGCCAGTATTGTACTATTACTTTTACTGAATAATGCAAATAAATTTTACGGCAATAAACTGTAAAATTTCTAACTTCACAGTAAGAAACTGTAAACTTGATAGTTTTACAGTTTATTACTGTGCATTTTACAGTTTTATATTGGAACCTCGGCTGTCAGTATCGTACTGTAAAAATAACAGTTTTGTTTTTGAAGTGTAGATTTCTTAAAAAACTTGCAGTAACGTTATGAAATGTTTTGTACTTTGAGAACTGTCTTGAATTTTTTACTGAACTGATGAAATGACAAGAGTATAATATTTTGAGTCCTGTAGAATTATTTCAATTTATAACTATTATTCAAATAAAATTATTGTTCTATTAATTATCGACACCAAATGAGAATTATTGGCAATGAAAAATCTTAATCGTTCAGCCAATTGTAGAAGTGAAGACTGAGGGCCCTGCTCCACATCAGCGTAAAACGCGACCGAAACCGAAGGCAGAAACCGAAAATCCGGGTACTTTCCATAGGAACACTATGTAATCCATTTTACGTTTCTGCTTTATTTTTCTGCTTTACGCCAATGTGGAGCAGGGCCCTAAATGTTCCAAAGATAGTAAAAACATTTGTAAATATTGTTCATTTTGTGTCTTAAACATAAGTTTTATAACTTTTATTTTTTTTTATATTCTGAATGTGGTTTTAAATAATTTACAACGTCTAATGAGACTAAAATAAGTTGTAAAAATTGAGTAAGGGGGAGGGGGGTACGTTACGTGTTTCTTCTCTGTACGAAACAATACGATACAAACGACAAAACATTACAAAAGCTATTCTCTGATTTTGTAATGTTTTGTAGTCAGCTAATAATATTTTTTTTCTGTTTACACCGATGTTTAAGCTCATTCAACAATTATGAATTATCTATTGTGTAGTTTCACTTCGAATTTTATGTGCTTTCTTTGCAGTTAACTAGTAAGAAATATTTTAGAGATAGAAGAAACTGATCAATGATTGAAGTGTTTAACCCATTAATGCCTAGCGTCCCTTTTTAAGGCCGGTCCAAAAAAGGGTCTGAATTTCCCCAAAATGAACATTTTAACCAAATAATAGTATTCAATTAGTACCTTGGTATTGTTTCAATTCGTTATTAACAGATTGCAGCACATAACCATTGTAAAGTGTGTTCTGTAGCAGTTTTAATATGATCTTTATCAAAAATTACATCGTTCACAATCTCAAGAAAAAAAGCTAAGTTTTCAAAGTTATTCCCAGCTTCCCAGTTTATGTTAATTGCTGATTTTATTTCTTCTTCTAAAATGTCTTTTTAAATATTATATCGTAGGCAGAAAAAAAAATTTAGTAAAAAAAGTATGTACCCTCTGGGGTCTATCGTAACTTTTAAAGAACGATTTTTCTTTCCTTAATAAAAAAATTATTTTTTACATAATATTTTTTTTATTATTTTTCCTGTCCATTAAACACTTTGTAACCAGTATACAAAATATCTTTGGAAAAAAAAATGTCAGGCATTAATGGGTTAAAGTTAAACTTTTTGTAATATATTTCACATAGCCTAAGATAAATATTTCCTTTCTTATGTACATACCTCTTAATCCAATTGCTGTATCGGAAGAAATGTTCATACACTTTATTTGAGCAATGTTATTTACAGTCGAACCTCGTTAATACGAACTCCGCGGGATCTTTAAAATCTGCCCTGCTTAACCGTAGTTCATCTTATCCGAACAACAGTGAATCGGGAACCATAAAGAGAGGATGTAGTTCGTCCTAGCAATAATTCGTTTTAAGCGAGTTCAAACTAACGAGGTCGACTGTAATACTAAATTATTTTACTAATTTCCTCCTTTCATTCTAAAGTGAAATTGTAATCTTATCTACTTATATTAAAAACTGAGTATCTTTCTCACTATCTTTCTTTCTAACTATCTTTCTTTCTAACTATCTTTCTATCTTTCTATGTCACGCTTCTTTCTCCTGAACGCCAATGAACTGAAAGTCGAACCAGGTACCGATAGATAGGTAATTTTTCAAGCTTCTTTAGTTTCAATTGATATAATCATACGATTTTAATTAGCGAAGATATCAATTATTAAGTAGTCAAATTTAAAGCGATTAAGCCTAATAAATGATTAAATATGAAATCCATTCTTGCAAACGTCGTTGCTATGAAACGGTGATAACAATGATAATGAGAATTTTGAATGAAGGCTTAACTAAATCAAACACGAAACTCATAAGCGGACCACTTACGTAGAATTTTTATCGCTAGCTACTGGTAATATTTTGAAACATTTATTTGTTGAAGAGCCATCTACTTATATTAAAAACTGAGTATCTATGTCTGCTTTTTTTCTTTGAGCGACCTGAACTTACTGAAACTTTCCTCACCATCTTGAAGGCGTGAAGCATCTCAATAATTCGAATGATTTTTTTATATAGGAAAATAGTAAAGGCGTGAAGCGCCTGTAAGCGAGCCGCCTTGGCGGGGAGTAGTTTCTTTAAATTTTTTTCTCACTACTTTCAGGGCACGAAGTGCCCGTGCAACGCCGGGCCACGTGCGTGGTATGTCTTGAAATCGAATGAACATTAAATTATATCAAATAATATAATTTCAGAATGAGGTAAAAGTTAGAGAGGGGGGACGTTATGCATCAGCATGCCGCAGGAAGCTAATCTAGCTGCCCTGGCAGCTAGTCTCCATATATTATTTCTCTAAGCCGAATCCTATACCCGGTCGAAACTCGCTCATTTCTTTATCGAATTGCACGAAAATTTATGATTTTGAAGCTTATCCCGCGGGCTATTGACGAAAATTAGACCCACCCTCTAAAAAGCGTCGGTTCGTTTTTTATTCGAACTTCAATTTTTGGCCACAAAATTGACTCTATCTAGAGAAATAATTGTCGCATCGTCTCCATTTTGATTTCATTCGAAAGATTAAAAAAAATGCGTTCTTTAGAACGTTTCTCCGCTAGCGCCGCGTAACGAGAATCTCGAAAATCCACGTTTAAGCGACTTATAAGCGATTGAAGTTTGAAAAAGTTAAATTTTTTGCTCAACTGTCAAAATCGTTACATTGTTGCTCAAATCAATTTTAAATGCGACATTTCAAGCCAAGGCTTAGCTCGGTAAACCTTAATTGTAACTTTTATTGTTTCAAAATACTATGGTAGTTTTGCGATAACGTTAGTATTTAGGCAGGAATTCAAGTGAAACACGGACGATCGCAACTCACTAATGCAATCGCAAATTCCCAAATTTGGATGCGTTACAATCGCTACGAGATGCGATTCTAATGTTATTCGACTTCCAGTAGCGATGGCAATTTGCGATCGTCTCGAAGCGATTGCAATGGTGTTTCACTTGAATTCGGCCCTTAGTTTAGTAGTAGCCTTGGGTATTTGATTTTAATATAGGGTATCACTTTTGTAGTAGTTGTAAAAGTGAACGTGTCTTTGATCTCTTTGAAAAGTTGTCAGAACGACGGCAGTAGATGGCGATGTTGTGCAAATGAAGCCAATAAAAGTTGTCGTATTAAATTTTAAGTTTAGAGGTTTTTTTTTTTTTGCGGAATTCCGCACGGGTCACCTAGTAAATAATATTTGAGAAACAGGCATAGGAAGTATTTAGTTTTCGAAAATGTCGATACTAATCTCTTTGCAAAAAAAAAAAAAAACGATCTTTAATACGTCAGAGATACATTGCGCGGTACTTATCCGTTAGCCGGGTGCAATCGAAAAATAAAAAATCGCCAATGGCGCCAAACGAAGCAAATGACAAATCTGTCAACGGAACCAAAAGTCCGCTCAACGGTAAACAAATATGGTTGTAAGAAATTTGGCGGAATTCTATATTATTTACCAATACATTTTTTGGCGAAATTTCGCTTGCGCCCGGTTGACAAATAAGTACCCATTGCACTCTTGGAATAACACTCACAACTTAAGAACAAAAAGTTTCAAGAAATGAAAAAAAAAAACTAGTTTTCTAAAAATATTTAGTTGTGACGCAGGCAATAATACATTTTGTACGTTTCTGCTCACTTGCGTTCATAATATTCCTAAAACAAGCTTTTATCTTCGATTTGTAAATTATGGCGCCGTGAACATCCTTAAACTTTTGTACATAACTTTTTTTGGTTGTATAACTTTTCTTCTTGTCGTGAAATATTGTACATAATATTTTAACTTTTTCCAAGTATAAACTGTAGCGATTTGTACTCCCTTCACTATATTTAATTCCACATAAAGTTTTATTATTTTTTTCTTTCTTCATACATTGCAATAAAAATATTTTTGAAAAAAAAAATTGAACCGACTTCGGAACTTCACTCGGCAAGTGCTCTAAAAAGTAAAAAATAATTTTATTCTTTGAACACCATCGACACTACATTTAAACATAAGTTTTGAAGTCGGCGCAAAAACAGTATATAGAATCATACGAAACTATAATTTAACTATATATATAAATTGCAATGAATCCAGGTTCTTTAATCGCATTCGCATACATTACATTGACAACCACATATTTATGTAATGGTACAAATATTCAGCTCTTAATTTTCAATGGTTTCTCTGAAAAATGTTGGCAAAATGTAGTTAAACATCATTTCACCTATAGTTTTTGCACCGATTTCAAAACTTATGTTTAAATGTAGTGTCGATGGTGTTCAAAGAATAAAATTATTTTTTACTTTTTAGAGCACTTGCCGAGTGAAGTTCCGAAGTCGGTTCATTTTTTTTTTTCAAAAATATTTTTATTTTATTCTTTTTAGTGTAAATGTACATATGAAATAAGGTAATGTTTCCATTACAAAACTTCACCTAATTTGCTTAAGTAAATGTTTCATAAAATAAACTATGTAAGGAAAAAAAGAAAGAAAGTATCAACGCGTCTAAAATTTGAAACGATTGACACTAAAAAATAATCCTTGTTATTCTCTGGTATTTATTTGTGTACTAGTTTAATCAAAGACTAAATATTAACGGCTTTTCAACTAATTTATATTTCAAAACAACACTAGATTCTCGCGGTTCATAAAATTTTACGACGTATTACGTACGTGGCCCGCTAATGAGTTTCATGTTTGCATAAGTTAAGCCTTCATTCAAAATTTTAATTATCATTATATTAACTGTTTCATATCAATCACGTTTTGTAACAATGGATTTCATATTTAATCATTTAGGACAAATCGCTTTAAATTTGAGCAAAAATTTTGAGATTTTCCTCACTTTCTTCAGAATTCCTTTATCAAACCTTACGTAAATTAAGACTAATAAAACCTGAAATATTACGAATCAATTACTACCTGGTACGACTTTCAGTTCGTTGGAGTTCAGGAGAAAAAAGCAGGACATAGAAAGATACTCGGTTTAAAATTTTCAAAAATACCATAGAAATGAATTTCATTATGCAATCCAGAGAAGCCTGGCGTTCAAAATGGTCATTATTACGATTACTGTGATCCCAATTTCTTTTTCGAAAGATTTCTGCAAGTTCCCGTTATCGAATCCGGACCACGAGAGGATGGGACCAATCGGAAAGAAAGATCTTTCTAACAAAAAAAGAATTTTTGAAATCGGTCCAGGCATCTTCGAGTAATCTTATAACATACAAAAAAAAAAAAAATTTCTCCGACGAATTGTATAACCTCCTCGTTTGTTGAAGTCGGTTAAAAATTAACTGCTGTTTTGAGGGTATAATACCGGCAGCATTTAAAACTGCAAAAGCACAGCAACAAACTGTAAAACTAGTTATTTTACAGTTTATTACTGTAAAATTAGCAATTTACAGTTTATTACTGTAAAATTTGCAATTTTACAATTTATTACCATAAAGTTTGTTGTATTATACTGTAAAAACAACAGTGTATAATACTGGCCGCAGAGGTTCCAGTTTAAAACTAAAATGTACAGTAATATACTGTGAAACTATCAATTTTAGTTTATTACTGTAAACTAGCAATTTTACAGTTTACTGCTGTAAAATTACTTAAAAGTTAGCTGTATTATACTGTAGAAACTACATATATTTTTTTGCAATGTACAAAGCTGCGTATTTTGAATCAATCGCACAAATCAGGTCCACAAAATGCTCGTACTTTTATGTAAATTTAATGTTTTACCTATTTGTGTTTCCTTTTTATTGTTTTACAGTGTAAAGGAATAACAAAACGTTGTCGTGAGAACACGAGCTTAAAATGGGTGTACACAGTATACACTCATTTTCAACTCGTGTTCCCAAAAGAACGTTCTATTATCATTGCATGTCGGCACCACAAAGCCAAGCTAACGTAAATAACTACTGTCTGATCTTTCTAGGTAAAACCTTCCGCGCATTTACGCATGCGTCAGGTCTTCTCTGATCTTACCAAAATAGGGGTGTTAGGTAAGATAACAATAAAGAGAAGAATAACAAAAGGCATTTTGAGCCGTACCAAACCACGTGGAACGATGCCAATTTCAAATACATTGTTTAATTGAATATATCAAAAGGATATAGCAAATGAAAGATTTGAATTGAAAACTTTGGAAAGTTATCACCCACAACCCATCTACCCTTTTTTAAGTGGAACTGTTCGCGAGTGCTAGGCGCGGCTTTCACGGATGTACAGTATAATCATTTAAATGCAGGAGAGCATAAAAACGTTTGTCTGATGTTGAATATTTAATTTTAAGTTCTATTTGCATATCTTTTCTTGTTTTAGTTAAGCTTTCTGTTTCAAGTTTTAGTTTGGCAGCATTCGCGAGAATCAGACGATAAATTAAAAATAGCTTGGAATTCCATGATTTTTCTGAGCATTCTTGATATGCCAAATTTAGTCATTCTTGATGATTGTATATATTCTAAATAAGTTTTGGTTTGGCAGCATTCGCGAGAAGCAGACGATAAATTAAAAATAGCTTGGAATTCCATGATTTTTTTATCTTGAAACTTGATCACTATTTCTTCTGAGCATTCTTGATATGCCAAATTTAGTCATTCTTGATGATTGTATATATTGTAAATAAGTTTTGGTTTGGCAGCATCCGCGAGAAGCAGACGATAAATTAAAAATAGCTTGGAATTCCATGATTTTTTTATCTTGAAACTTGATCACTATTTCTTCTGAGCATTCTTGATATGCCAAATTTAGTCATTCTTGATGATTGTATATATTGTAAATAAGTTTTGGTTTGGCAGCATTCGCGAGAAGCAGACGATAAATTAAAAATAGCTTGGAATTTCATGATTTTTTTATCTTGAAACTTGATCACTATTTCTTCTGAGCATTCTTGATATGCCAAATTTAGTCATTCTTGATGATTGTATATATTGTAAATAAGTTTTGGTTTGGCAGCATTCGCGAGAAGCAGACGATAAATTAAAAATAGCTTGGAATTCCATGATTTTTTTATCTTGAAACTTGATCACTATTTCTTCTGAGCAATCTTGATATGCCAAATTTAGTCATTCTTGATGATTGTATATATTGTAAATAAGTTTTGGTTTGGCAGCATTCGCGAGAAGCAGACGATAAATTAAAAATAGCTTGAAATTCCATGATTTTTTTATCTTGAAACTTGATCACTATTTCTTCTGAGCATTCTTGATATGCCAAATTTAGTCATTCTTGATGGTTGTATATATTGTAAATAAGTTTTGGTTTGGCAGCATTCGCAAGAAGCAGACGATAAATTAAAAATAGCTTGGAATTCCATGATTTTTTTTATCTTGAAACTTGATCACTATTTCTTCTGAGCATTCTTGATATGCCAAATTTAGTCATTCTTGATGATTGTATATATTGTAAATAAAGTATTTTAATTAATGTAAACCAGCGTTAAGTGTTCCTAGAAGAAAATAAACAGCTTGATATATGGAATTAAAATAACTAAATTATCTTGAAGAAATATTAGAAGTCTTGATCTTCTATTGATGCTTGGAATTATACATATTTTTTTACATGTATGATACAAGATATACCGTGCATGCAAAGGTTGGGACTAGCGCTATTTTATAACACTGGAAAAGAATTAAAAAGAAATTAAAAAAAAAACGATGTTATGGGTGTAACGGATTTTGTCTTAGTTGAACTTCTATTTGAGCGATTGTTTTTTTCATCTTCGCTTCTTCTTCCCCAAACATATCAATGATGGATTTTCAAAAATAAACAAATAAATAAAAACTGAAAATTTGAAAGTAGTGTTGTTTATGAGATGTTAGGAAAAGGTATAAAGCAGTGAGTAACTGCCCCAAAGCAGGGGCTAAGGCAGGAACATGCATAACACAGCCAACTTGGCTATTTCGATCCATGGACTGCAGTTTCGTGCTTATTATGCACTCATCAGCATAGAATACGAAAGTAGCCGAGTTGGAAGCAAAAATCCTCTTATAGAGCAAAGAGAGCTAAAAAAAACTGGTTGCTTTATACCCGAGCTCTGCCTTAAAATTTACGAGTTGTACCTTATCAAGTGCGGTCGTTCGCTGGTATTCTAATTTCATATTAGCTACCAGTTTTTTTTTGGTTCTCTTTGCTCTATAAGAGGATTTTTGCTTCCAACTCGGCTACTTTCGTATTCCATGCTGTTGAGTGCATAATAAGCACGAAACTGCAGTCCATGGATCGAAATAGCCAAGTTGGCGGTGTAATGCATCGGAAAATGTGTTTGGTGACCTTTCTCTGGGCTAGTCTGGGCTCTCACTTTTTAAAAAATAAATCTATATATATATAAATGGATGTATGTTTGTTTGTTTGTATGTTTGTTTACTAAACGAATCCCCAGTTTTCGTCGGATTTTCATCAAACTTGGCACATAGGTTTCTTGATGCACTAGAATCCACATAGGCAGGGTTTTGAAATTTTTAGAAAATCCAAAGAGCTTTTTGTCTCAAAATGGCCATTTTCTTTCAATTTTGAATATGTATAGTAATAGATATAAGCCTTTAAGCATACAAATTGATAAAATTTAGCACATTTAAATATGAGTATTTTCCAACAAAGATTACGATTAACAATGAATTATCAATTTAAGGGTCACCTATTTCATTTTAGCATGAAATAAGTTAAAAACAATTATAATCTAACTAAAAACTAAGAATCTTTCTATCTATGTCATGCTTCTTTCTCTTGAACGACAATGAACTGAAAGTCGAACCAAGTACCGATAGATTGGTAATTTTTCAGGCTTCATTAGTTTCAATTTATACAATTGTACAATTTTAATTAACGAAGATATCAATTAATAAGTAGTTAAATTAAAAGCGATTTGTCCTAGATGACTAAGTATGAAATCCACTGTTACAAAACGTGGTTGCTATGAAACAGTAATAACAATGATAATGAGCATTTTGAATCAAGGCTTAGCTAAATCAAACACGAAACTCATTAGCGGGCTTTATTAATTAGTTGAAAAGCTATCTACTTATATTAAAAACTGAGTATCTATGTCTGCTTCTTTCCCTTGAGTGAGCTGAACTTGTTGAAACTTTCTTTACCATTTTGAAGGTGCGAAGTACTCAATAATTCGAATGATTTTTTGATGCAGGGAAAAGTAAAGGTGTGAAGAGCCTGTTAGCGAGCCGCCTTGGCGGCGAGTAGTTTGTTGAAACTTTCTTTACTACTTTAAAGGCGCGAAGCGCCCGTGCAACGCCGGGCCACGCAGCTAGCTGCTTGAGCCATTAGCGGGCCACGTACGTAGTATGTCTTGAAATCTTATGAAAATTGATTTATATCAAATAATATAACATTAGAATGAGGTAAAAGTTGGGGGGCGGGGGGACATTATGCATCAACATGCCGCAGGAAGCTAATCTAACTGCCCTGGCAGCTAGTTCATGTTCATAAAATTCATTGAATTTTTTTTTTAGAGTTATGTTGTATTAATAATCACTCGAACAGTGCAGGGTAATAAGCTAGTTTAGAATGTTTATCGCCCTTTTTACTGCGTATGGCGTTTGTACTTTCTATATGACTTGTGATTGGTGACTTGCGAACCTCATTTTTTATTCACATTGCTTGAAAAAAACTTTTTGATCACTTTACGTGATTTTTTGCGAACAAGTTATATCACCCCTAACGTGTGAAATTTATGAAAGCTAAATGACCGAGGAAGAAAATTGCATTATGTGGTAATAAATATTATCGTTTTCTCAATTAGTATACAAAAGTTAAGTTTATTTACTTTATTTGAATATTCCTGTCGGATTGGATTTTCTTTGTACTTGTAATTTTTTTGCATATTTTTTTATTAGTAGTCTACTTCAATCGTTTAGATACGGTTGTTATGAAGGAATATTCTGTAAATTATATTGAATTTATGAATTTCGTATTCTCCAAAGATATTTATCATTCATAACATTTTAAGCCTCTTAATTTTTTCTGCTTGAAATAAATGGGGAATTTTTTATTGCAATTTTTAACAGTACTTTTTTTTACACTTATTTTCCGTAAAATTAAAAGGACTAAAAAAGCATGAAACGAGGCATAATGCATCGTTAAAATATCTCTAAGTCCGAAAAAAAGTCGAATCAAAACGAAATCCTCTTTCTACTAAAAGGGATAGTAGGGTTTTGAGATGGGGGATCTCGGCAAGGACACCTCAATCCCTTATTTCAATTTTTGATTTAAGGGTGAATATCAGGAAAAGTGCCAATTTGACTATGGAAATTTTCAATTTTGAAAGATACTCAGAAAATAAAATTAATAGGATATTTCAAATACACATTAGTAGCAATTTTTTTTAATAAGGAGCAGGGTCAAGGTGAACATTTACACCCATTTTAGGGGGGGGGGTGTCTGAGCGTTACCGACATGATGAGAATGCTACTGATTTGACAAATATTACAGATTTTGCACTTAGTGTACAAAAGAAAACACATTCACTCACTACCTTTTATGTTTGAAAATAAAATAATTACTTAGAATATAATAATACTTACACAGCCTGAACGCTTTTTTGTTTCATAAATAAAATTAGAGATTAATTAAAAGTTAGTTAAAGTTTAAATTAGTGCGACAAAGTTTTTTTCAAACAGATAAATAGGTTAATAGTTAAAAAATCAAAATAAAATAAAATTCTTAACACAATCTTTAAAAACGAAATTAATTCAAGACAGAGTTTGGCGGGGGGGGGGGGATTTGCACTAAACTGTTCGTAAGTTTTCCATTTTAAAACAAAATTATATTTTTGGGTGCAGTAGTTACGAACGAAGGTCTGAATATTGATGTAAAAGAAAAGAGGTGAAAAATGGCAATAATTTTGTTTGAAAACTCAAATTTTGCGGAAAATATAATGTTTTTGAAGCATTTAAAAAAACAATAAATAAACTGCTTCCAATAATGGAAAATTTGCACTTGAAATTATCTTTGTTCTTTAAAACAACTCAAAACACATAACACGAAAGAATTACGAAAAAACATCGGTAACGCACGCATCAGTTTTGTAACAAATATCCTCTACTTCGGCCGACATGACAAATTTCTCGCAATATGATAGCTGAACATCCCTAACTAAAGATTCGAAAATAAAAACGCCTTATAATGCCAATGCGGTAGGTTTCTTTTCCATCATGCAAAAATAGATTGAAAAATTAATTTATTTTGTGTCTTAATTTCCGCTGCCGACATGACACTTCATTTGGTAGAAACAGAAAAGTCAAGATTGAAAAAATCTTACCTGTAATTCAATGCAGCCGGAGTGAAAATTTTCTATCGGAACTGAAACATCACATATTAGAGCTTCACCCAGCGTAATTTTTTGGCGCCAAAAAATGTTTTGTCTAGATATTATCATTCCGGAAGTTGGCTCACTCGTCATGTTATGAAAACTTGTGACGAGCAGAAATTGCTTTTTTTTTATCGATCTAAATTCATTTTATCTAAAACACAAGAGTTAATCGTCATAGATGAACATAAAACACGTTATTTCCTTTAGTATTTGTTTCTGCTGCGATGTTTTACAATCCACAGGATTTTTTTTGAACTTTGCGATTCGAATGTGTGACGCGCTGCCGACATGACATTGAAGCAATAAAAAGAGTTCTATTGTCACAAATTAAAGTAAAACCTGAAAATTTTGTCATGGATTGTATGTGCGACGCAGTTTACTGTATGAAAAAAGAAAAAATTTTGGTTTTTATTTGGAAGTGCTTGAGAAATTCATTTGTGACTTAAATTAGCACTTTTCCTGATATTCACCCTTAAACAATTTTTCGTTCTACTTTGAAAAGTTCAAAAAAAAAAAATAATAATAATAATAATAATAATAATAACTTGACATTAGCGTCTACACTGAAATTTAAGACGTATATATTAGGGTGGGCCAAAAATGACTTTTTTTTTTAATTTTGATGATAGGTATTTAGAGAAGCAAAGTGCACAGAAAAAATTTGAAATATTTTGGTCAATTTCTTGATCTGCTGCAATCGCGTTAAAGTTTGGAAAAAATGAATTTTTTTTGAGTTTTTTAGAAAATTATTTAAAAAATTTTTTTAGCACCTAACATCTAAAAACGCATCATTTATGACAAACAATGCAATTATTTAAAGTCAAATGCATTGAAAACAGCATTTTAACGTTTTGACAACATTTATTAAAAAGGTATGAAAAAAAAAAAACAGGAAATTGCCAAATCTTCTACGCATTTCTGGAAAAGGAAGGAATTATACCACAGACCTCAACTTTTTTTTATGGAATTTCTATGCCCCCAATGGCACTTTTTCCGCCCTACCCGTTGTTTAAAATAGAAGAATTTCTTTTTTTAATAATTTGCTAAAAATCTCGAAAAAACTACATTTTTTTCCAAACTTTAACGCGATTGAGGCAGATCAAGAAATTGACCAAAATATTTCCAATTTTTTTCTGTGCATTTTGCTCCCATGGCAGCTTTTCCGCAATACCCATCATCAAAATAAAAAAAAAAGTCCTTTTCTGCCCACCCTAGTATATATTCCGAACTTAAAACCGGATTTCCTACTAACAAACTTTGTTGAAAAAAGCTCGTGATGAAGAATATGTATAGAAAAGGGAGTCTCGACTCAGACGACATGGCAGAAATACGTACTCGGAGAAAAAAATTGGCCGACTCCACTTCAAAATCAATCTGTAAGGTATGAGGTTGCAATAAAAATTGTGTACATGTTCCTTGAAGTTACAAAAGCTTTTTCTTTTCCCCTAAAAATGGAGTTATTTGAGAGAAAAACTTTTTTTCCCCATTATTTTTTTTTGCTTGTTTGTTTCAAATGGGGCTGCGTATTTAGCTTCTTGCCATTTGCAGACCTAGTGCATTCCCCGAGACCGGCACCCACTCTTTCATGTGGCACCACCATCGGCGGAATGCCATTGCCACGAGAATTTTGACGCCCAGTTTCCCCACTAGATGGAGGCACCTGGGCTCTATTCGATGCGAAACTGCACTAGGAATTTAATTTTGCCAAGAGATACTATAAGCCAAACAAGTACTCAAGGGATCTTTTACATGCCGCGTAATCATACGACATGGACGCTGTCGATTTCCTGCATCATGAAAATCCACCGACTGGAGTCGGGTTTGATCCCGCGCCTTTGGGCGTGAGAGGCCAGCGTCTTAACCACTACACCACTCTGTCGGCAAACATAGACATTTTCCCCAAACCATACATTTTTCCCCATCATAACTCATAGGGCTTCATTTCGGTGTTTTGAGGACTCTAAAATGCATGTATACTAATTTCTTTCAAACGTTGCCCAATCTAATGGTAGATCTCTTGATTTGTTCTCACTAGAAAAATTCCCAAAACTGTATTAGGTTTTGAAAATGATTATGCTGGGCTCGACAAAATGCAAATTAGGACATAAAACAGACAAAACTTCGAAACACATTGAAAATTTTATTAAAACGAATATTGAAAACAAAGAAAAATGCAATTTACCATACCATACAAGCCATTACTTGGTTTTGAACAGCACACCATACAGATGGTCGCCCTCACGATCAGCGCTTTTTTCCAAGCGTAGAATGAAAGTCTCCACCACCCGATTCCGCTTATCAAAAGAATCTCATCAATAGCTGTACGCATCCTTTCCTTTAGTAGATGTCCTTATACCGTGGCTGAACTCAAGAGAAGGATACGTACATTGCAAAATGTAAGTTGTTGTTTTTACAGTATAATGCTGAAAGCAGAAGTTTCAGTTTAAAGCTGTAAAATCGCAGTAATAAACTGTAAAACTAGCCATTTTACAGTTTACTACTGTAAAAATAACAATGCTACAGTTTATTACCATTAAATTAGCTGTATTATACTGTAAAAAGAGCAGCGTAATACTGGCAGCAGAGGTTCCAGTTTAAAAGTGTAAAATGCACAGTAATAAACTGTGAAACTAGCAATTTTACAGTTTATTACTGTAAACTAGCAATTTTACAGTTTACTACTATAAAATTAGCACTTTTTGCAGTTTATTACTGTAAAACTAGCCATTTTACAGTTTACTACTGTAAAGTTAACAATGCTACAGTTTATTACCATTAAATTAGCTGTATTATACCGTAAAAACAACAGCGTAATACTGGTAGCAGAGGTTCCAGTTTAAAACTGTAAAATGCACAGTAATAAACTGTGAAACTAGCAATTTTAGTTTACTACTATAAAATTAGCACTTTTTGCAGTTTATTACTGTAAAATTACTGTAATAATAACTGCATCATACAGTGAAAACAACGTTCATTTTTCTCAGTGTGCGTACAGTTGTGGGTGGCTGCAACTAAACGTGTTCGATCGCGTGATGGAAGCTTGCATTCGACGCCAGGAGAAAAGTACTGTAAAGGTAATTTACCACTTACCACTGGCCAGTTCAATCAAACATTCCCGACCGAATTTTATCCAACTTTTGTGTGATTTGATTTAGCAAACTCTCCAGTCAAATGTTTTTCAAACGTTTAAATATTCTGTTTAATTAAACTAAGTCACTTTATGAAGAAGTTAATATCAAAAGAGAAAAAGAGCGGATTGCAGTGAACTCTCACTGATACACCGCCTCATTTATACCGCTATTTTCAGTTATACGACGATTTTTAATGGTCCCAGCATATTCCATAGCAAAATAATGATAGTATCATTCGTTTATGCGTCGCTCTAAAGATAAATATTTCACTTATGCGCCGAATTTTCCATAAAATGAAAACATATATATATATATATATATTTATTTCCTTTAACCCTACACTGCATGGTGTTGCCAATTGGCTACATGGACAATTTGTCCTCTTTATGAATAGCAGAATGTAGTCATAAGGCAACTCAATGCATAAAAAGCAAGTATTGGGTATATTTAAAGCAATTATCACCATTTATCCTCCATACATGGCAGCACTGGTCTGTTACATGCTCTTAAATGAATCCATATGGATAGCTTTTAAAATCACTCAAACTACCATGTTTTGAAATTATTTTTTACAATGAAATATTTTTCTTCGTCTTTTAAAAAAATAACATGAATAAAATAAACATTTATCTTTCGTTTAAGATGCGTTTTACATCAAAATAATTATTTGGAAAAAATCTAGGACATAATACACGTCTGTAGCCATTTGGCAACAATATGCAGTAAGCATCCAGAGAACACTTCGATTCATCTCTATAGTTCATAAAGTATGTGCTTTGTTTATGTTTCGCCCTAGCTTCTTTCTCTTATTGGAAGGTATAATATAATCATGTGGACCCAAAAGTGGTACTTTCGGCTGTTCTATCGTTTATAAGACCTCGCAATTATCAATGCTTAGTTGATGTTCAACAGAGTGAACAAACAAAAAATCAATAGGGAAAAGCCTTTAAAACGTGTTCATTTTAGATTTCAGTTAGCACAAACGTTGTTCTTACACGGACAAGTAAAGTCATTAATAATTTTAAAATATAGTTTTGAAAAAAAACTAAAAAATACGCTTTTACATTGGAATGCGCTGTGATCATCACGGGTTTCCCTCTGATTTTCAAAACTACTGAATATCCGCACTTAAGTTTACATGTACTTATAATACATCAATATGCAATACAGTTTAGCCTTTAGTATTAAAAATAATATTAAATATATTACTTTTATATTTGCAAAGAACGTAAATTTTATTTTTTATTCAGAGTTACATACATACATACAAACAAACCCACATGTGAAATTAATAAAAGCGTATTAAAAAGAGATCATTAGCTACAGAGGAACTAGTTATAAACCAAAAAAAAAAAAAAAAGAGAAAAGAAAGAAAGCTTGCGCGAGAGAGCCTCCAAAAGACATCAGATTTGACAGAATTGATCATCGGAAAGTACAAGTACATATAAAAAATAATGTAAAATGTCAAAATGTAAAGGATTACAAGAGTACAGTGCACCAAATGTTCAATTCCTCTATTTTTTTACAAAAAAGAACTAATTTCAAGACTATCATTTACAATTATTTTTATCTGTTGAATGCATGGTGTAGCCATTTGGCAACAAAACTATTTTTAATTAGAAAGGGGTGAAAATTTAGAGTTAAATTTTTTTAAATATTTTTCCATGTTTTCTTATTACATTGACAAACACATATATTTTTTTCTACGAAAAATAAAAAATCATGCAGTGTAGGGTTAAAATGAGCATTTTTCTTCACTTTCCTCTTTAATATATCGCTTTACTGCTCACGAAAGGCATTTTTTCCGCATGAACTAGAGTTTAGAGAGGGAAAACTATCTATTATAGATCGTTTTAAAGAGAACAGTTTGTAATTAGGTATGCTACAACTTTTTTTTTCTCTTTACCATTGTAGTTACGTTACAGTCATTGCCAAATCGTAGTAATATGTCCCTTGTCTATAGAAACATTCTCATTCATTCTCTCATTTGAAAATATGTTGCGTTTTAGTCCTTTAAATAGGCTATTCACTTATACGTCTCTCTCACTTGTGCGGCTTTTTCTGTTGGTCCCTTGGACCGGCCCATAAATAAGAGTTCACTGTAGTAATTTTGAAACATGTACTGTACAGGGTCCGGCGCGGCGCGGCGTAGTGAACAATAGAATATAAAACAACTTCGAAACAAATTGAAATTTTTTTATGAAACAAACATATAAGACAAAGAAGAATGCATGTCATATACCATAAAATGCGTGGCATTACTTGATTTTGAATAGAACACCATGCAGATGGTAGCCATTTCGGTCTGCGCTTTTATTCAGTCTTCGAATGAAAGCTTCCACCATTGAGCTCAGCATGGTATGAGGATGTGTATACTACAATGCAACCTTTCTTGGCAAAAACATCGTGACGTCAGCGTGACGTTTGCGTGACGTTAGCCTATGAAAAACGAGCTAGATAAAACGTCACAGCCTATTTGGCGAATTAGAGGAGATCGCTGACTGCTTGTGAGCTCTTATTGGCTCCACCCGTATTGACGTCACTGCCAAGTTAAGTTGCATTTTAGTATAGTAGGGTGGGCCGAAATTTTTTTATTTATTTCGATGATGGGGAATGCAGAAAAGGTGCCATTGGTGTGCATGAAAAATTTGAATTTTTTGGTCAATTTCTTGATCTGCTGCAATTGCGTTGAAGTTATGAAAAAATGCACTTATTTCGAAGTTTTTCGTAAATTATTAAACATATTTTTTTTTTTTTTGTATTTTCGATAAGGGGTAGGGAGGAAAAGATACCATTGGAGGCATAGAACTTCCATAAAAAATTTTTAATTCTGTGGTATAGTTCCTTCCTTTTCCACAAATGCATGGAAGATTCGGCAATTTCCTGTTTTTTTTTTCTACGTTTTAAATTAAATTTCGTCAAAACGTCAACATGTTTTTTTTCTCTGTATTTATCTGAAATAACTACATTGTTTGTCACATATGATGCATTTTTAGATGTTCGGAGCTAAAAAATTTTTAAGAATAATTTCTTAAAAATCTCAAAAAAAAAAAAAAACTGAATTTTTTTCAAATTTTTTATGTGCACTTTGCTCTCGCAATGGCACCTTTTGCGCAATCCCCACTATCGAAATTAAAAAAAAAAGTCATTTTCGACAGAACTCAAGGAAAGAATGCGCACATCTGTGGAGGAGATCCCATTGAACGGGCTAGATCGAGTAGTGGGAGCTTTCATTCGACACCTGAATAAAAACGCTGACCGTAATGGTGACCATCTGTGTGGTGTCAGGTGTCATATCTAAAACCAAGTGATGGCACGTATGGTATGGTAAATGCCATACGTTTTCTTTCTTTTTTTTTCCAATATTTATTTCAATAAAGTTTTCAATGTGTTTCAAAACTCTGTTTCTTTTATATCCTACTATTCATGATACCGGACCCTATAATATACATAATAAAATTCTTCCCAGGAAACACATTTTCAGTTCGAATACCAATTTATGGCATATGTGTTGAGCTAAATCGGAATTTTATCTTAATTGTGCTGGTAAAAACTGAAGCCGTACCAATTCAACCTTAAATCGGTTTCATGTATCTACTCGTGCTCGGGCAACCGTGTGGTATAATTAACAACAACAACAACTACAACTCTGTATTTCCCTCAATATTTATTATATTTGATTCCACTATCGTTTGGAAGGGCTTTTTCAAATATCTGATGCAACACCAATACTTGTGCCGTAACTGTAGCTAACGCCTTCAATATGAATCCTTTGTTCAAGTCGAAAATATTGCAACCAGTCAACACAATTGGATCCCTCAAAATGATGTTTCTTATAGATTCTCTATAGTTTGAGAACTCGATGCCATTTTCAGTTTCCACGTTCAGCAAAATTCCTTTCATTGTTCTTATGTTGAGAGATACATCTGCTGCACATATTGTAACAGTGCCAATAATACAACAGAAATAGAAAATGATGAAGATAGATTCGAGCAAGTACTTTTCAAAGAAGTTTTTGTGGCTAATCAACAAGGAAACACTGGCAGATATGTTTAACAGTTGGTGCAGCATGAGACAGAAAATTGCTGAAGAATGTGCGTCATTGAAGCATTCCAAGCAGTTGAGCAACTTGGTGTATTTTTTCAACAGCGATTGTAGGCGCTTAGTAGAGTGTAGATTTGTGAAGTTTGTCTGGAAATATTTAAGACAGTTGTTGAAAGCACAACAGCTGCCGCAGTACAGAAGTGCATAAGCAGATGGGAAAAGTACAAGATGGAGCTCAATGCAGAACTTTCTGAAGATTTTCGAGATGAAGTTAAAATCATAATTCCCGGGCTTTACTTTTAGTATTTTCGTTACAGGCCACAGAGCAAAATAGAGGACTATAACGAGAGCCATTCTTTTTGTTGTTTTTACGGCAACTCTTTGGTCCCTTGCGATATGAATGCTGCTGAAATCTGTTAACAATGTTCGAAGTTGATTCTTTCTCAAGTATAGCGAAAACCAAATGATAGTGGGGAGTATGTGGGTCACAATTTTGGGCCCACAAAATTGAGGATGATATGCGATGTATCGAGAGTATCGATAGATGCCAAAGAGAGCCGCAGCTTGCATCGTAATCGGAAAGCAAAAGCGCTTCAGGATTCCAAAGATTACATTTCTGTGTTTCTTGTGTGTGTCGAGAACATCAATGCCAAGGTATGAAAAGAGAACCCATGAAAATCCAGAATTGTCTCTCACGTCTTGAATATTCATGTTAGTTTCCATCTCTTAAAACATGAGACTATATGAATACTACTACGCTGGGATTTTTAATTTAAATTTAAACAATAGCTCAGTTAAAAACATTGAGCTTTTCTGGTAAACCCAATAAGAATTCTTCTTAAAATTCTTAATGTATTTTACTCTGCTACGAAACTTTATAAAAATTTCATTACTTGATTTCAATTCTGATCAAATATTCCTCCGTGTTTTACTCCTTAAAATATAAAAATGTAGCCGTTTTTTCTACAAAAAAATAAAACAATTAAACACAAGTAATTGATTTTCTAAATTTATTAGCTTATTCACTCAAACCTATGTTTTGAAAAAAAAAGTAGACATGATATATTTTATTTGAATTAAACTGTTGTATAAATTTCGCAAAAAAGTGCACTCTGATTTGTTTTTACTGAGAAAATAGCTCATTCTTAGTTAATTGACTACTCGGAAAAATAGCGAAAAGATGTGATGTACATGTCTTACAAAATTAGCAAAGAAATACATTATTTTAATAATATGCTGTGGAAAAAGAGAGAGAGAGAAAACGTTTTTATTCATTCATTGTTATAGAAAAAAAAACATTCTCATTCACTTTCTCTATTAACACTGTTTCAAATTTACAAGAGTAAGTTCTGTTTTTTTTATCCTGAACACAAAACAGCTTTTAGAATCAACTAATATATATCTTTTTTATTTCATTTTACTAAGAATACTTGGACGTAAAAAGAACTTTGGATTTTACTTTAGCTTTCATTGGTTTGTTTTTATTTATTTACTTATTTGTTTGTTACTGTTCTTTTTTTTTTTTGAAAAAAATCAGATTTGGCTTACATAACTTGAATTACATAATTAGAAATAATTAACTAACAATACATTCTCCCCAAATTGAACTAAAAAAAACTTTTAATTCTTAGATTGATTTTTTAAGAATAAATATGTGAGTGCAAAATATTAGCTATCATTTCAAACTTAAAAATCTTTCACATAACTCAGTTTTTTAATTTTTATTCTTGACTATCCCTAACAATGCTATTCAAACGTAATTTGTCTTTATTTTACCCTTATTTACATCATTCATAGTGGCCTAACATAAAATGCATATTTACTTTTGTTTAATTATTAATATATTTTTTTAAAACTCAAAAAGTATATGTAAGATAACGGCTTTAGTACTTTGAAACATATTCCTCCTTTGTAATGATTTACACTTATGAGAGATTGTTTTATTTTCACCCTTGCACCAACGGTTTTATAATAAACTCAACCTGCTTATCCTTAACAATTTCAATCATGTAACACTATTGCCTTTCCAGTAATCAATAACGAAACCATATCTTATACTCTTAAAATTATAAAACAGCAATGAAATTGTACATTAATATTCACGTTGTCGTCTTCTTGTGAATTATAATTGTCCATCCAAAGCACTTTTAATGGTAGGAAACTAATCCATCTGTTTTAATCCATAATTAAAAAATAACAGTGAAACTATACTTGTACATTTGCTGTAACCGATTTTCAACAGATACAAACATTCTACTTAAAACAATTCTATCAGCCTAAAACTTATCCATTCCTTTCATTCTGAAATTTTAAAAAGGCAGTGATGACTGTCTACAAATTGTTTATCTATAACATCTTCAAAACACAAAATCATCTTCCAGTAATTACTAACAGAATCATCTTTTATATTCTAAACTTATGAAACAACAATAAAATTTTACTTTAATATTCGCTTTAGTTATTTTCCATGAAATTTAATCTTCTTTTAGGAGTTATTTAAATAACAAGAGACTTATTCCCCTTTTTTAATTTATTCTACTTAAGCATTCACTGTAAACGCTTTGTACTGTATACATATTTTCTATTTACAACAGTTTCAACAGCTTAAAACTTATCCATTCATTTCATTCCGAGATTTTAAAAGAGTAATAATAACAAATACAAATTGCCTGCATACAACACTTTGAAAAATCCGAACCAGTTTGGTCTTTTATATTCGAAAATTATCAGAGAGTTATGAAACTTTAATTTCCCATTATTTACTTGAAAACACGAAATCCATATTTTCACTATCCTTGTCTGTTTGTAATCCAATATTTGATATAAGATTTATTTAGATAAATACATTTACTTATTTCAATTTCATATATTTCACATAAAAAAGCATCGATCTAAAGCAGATGAACCGAGGAAATAAAGCTTTTAAAAGTTACTAAAAAACGAATTCAATGAGAAAAAATGTTTAATGGAATACTTTTTTGCGGAAAAATTGATTTAAATTTTTAAATATGATAAGAAATTTAGTCTTGTAATTTGTAAGTGATAAAAGTTATGTTTAAAAAGAACTTAAGTTTAATTTAACGTGCAACGTAGTACTGATGCATTCAGACCAGTATATGCAAATTAAACCTCAAACAAATCGTTAGAAAATCTATAAACTAAATCGGAATTTAACTTTCATCAAATTGGTGGTTAGTGCTATGTAGATGAAAACTCCCTCCTTTATATTAAAAAAAATGTTTTGTAAAGAAAACGCTAAAAAATGAGTAGATCAAAAAATTGAGAGCACGCTATTTTCATGAGTTTTTTTGTGTATGCTTTATGCTTAAATCAATTTGTAACGTATTTTCAAGTTTGTTATTATTAGCTGAGAAAGTAAAAAAGCTAATCGTGTTGGAAATGTTTAGCCATTATGCGCTTATTCAACCAATATGTCATTCTGAAACGTCTTTTCTTTTATAACACTATTTTTCTTTAATGATCAGCTCCCTTTGTGAAAACCTTTTTTAAACCCTTTTTATAACTAAATATTACTGTCATAGTTATCAAACTATTCTCATGAGATTTTTGTGCGCATATGACATTACATCACTATTTCAATACTAGAATGAATAAATATATGTAAAAACATCACAGCAAATAAAATCATAAAATCTATTATTGGGCTTTTTCGAAAAATAATAAAGCACATAAAATAGGAAAATATTGTTTTTAAAAGTCCTCTAGAAATAAAGTTTCTATTTCAGTAGAACGTTAAAAATACGAACTTAGTGGGACCATTGGTAGTTCGAATTTTCAAATGGTTTGGATTTTCAAAAATAATCAACAAAATACTGTTCAGGAAAATAGTATTTCATTTAATCCAATAAAGTGATTACACAATATCTATGTACATAAAATACAATACAATAACATAACACTACAATATGTTTTTACATGTTTTAACAAAGTTTAATAAAAACTAGCTGCGTGGCCCGGCGTTGTACGGGCTTTGAAGTAGTGAGGAAAGTTTAAACAAACTACTCGCCGCTAAGGCGGCTCGCCTTTAAAGTAGCCATTGAAGTTTCAACAAACAACTCGCCACCAAGGCGGCTGGCCTTTAAAGCATTGAGGAAAGTTCAAAAAAACTACTCGCCGCCAAGGAGGCTCGCCTTTACAGCAGCGTTTAAAGTTTCAACAAACTACTCGCCGCCAAGACTTTACAGTACCGAGGAAAGTTTCAACAAACTACCTCCCAGCTAAAAAGCTTACCTGCTTCAAAAAGTCAATCGAATTATTTGAACATGCTTCCTCAGAAATAAAAACGATGTCAAGTAGCACATACTTAACACTTTCCCTAAATCACAAATAAAATTCCAAACCAAAAACAATCATTTCCAAACCGCTTTCTTCCTGGAAAATTAATGGCAAAATTCTAAACGAAAAAGTTGTTTTAATATTTGGATCGCAGCCAAAAAAGTCCCTGCTAAAAACATCAAAATTACAATTTTATTTGAAACACATTTTCAAAATGGTACCAGAAAAAAAAAAGTCATTAATTAGAATAAAAGCAATTGATAGAACTTTTTTGTAACACGCATTCAAAATGGCAGCGGAAAGAAATAACACTCTTTAATTTTGAAAAGTTCAAAAATTTAATTAACGTTATAATTCAAAATGGCAACGGAAAGAAATAAAAGTCTTAGAATTTTAAAAAGTGCAAAAAAATTAATTAACGTTTTAATTAATATCTCAGCTAATTAACATCGTACAACTACGCGGTTGGTCTTATTGTCTTTTTTAGAAAATTTCGAATCGAATGGTACTATGTTTGAATCTCTACTCTCAGCGGTTTTTGAGGAGTTCAAGCTTCAGACGGACAGACAAACAGACAGACGGACAGACAGACAGACCGGACAGATTTTAATAGTAGGGTCAGGTGGGGAAAGTGGGGCTAAAATCGAGCATTTTTAAAAAACTGCTCCAAAATCACATGATTGAATTCATTTTAAGGAAACTTTTGATGCATTTTATATACCGTATTTTTCGCCGTATAAGACGCACTTTTTCTCCCCAAAATCGGGGGGGGGAAGTGCATGCGTCTTATACGGCAGTAACATACTGTGTACCATGTAACATACTTTGCCTCCTTTAAAATTGGGTGCGTCTTATATGCCGGTGCGTCTTATACGGCGAAAAATACGGTACATTGGATTCATATAGATTAAGTATGAAGCAGAACCATTTTATTTTGTTAGATTGCTTTCTCTCAGCAAGGCTTCACTAGATAGCCTTTTATACAGGCTGTATCATTTGATTACAATCCTTGGGATAAAAAAAGTGGTCATTGTCCAGCGACATCTATCGAAGTTTATGGTAACTAACATTTTATACAAATCAGATAATAAAAGACAAAATTAAAAGTTAATTTGTTGGCGACAATTTTACAATTTGGCATTCAATTCTATTTCAGTTTATTTTAACGTTATTTAATAGCTTGTTTTTTTGTTGGTTTATTCTGCATTTTAACGGCTTATTTTAATTAGTTAGCGAATTATTTTTCATTTTAATTGATTCTAATTATTAATTAACTATGAAACGACACTGGCACCGCAGAGCGATAAATGGCGAATCTATTCGCTAAGCGAGCCAATACTGCCAACGGGTTGCCATAGAACTTTTTAAAATTCAGTCCACAGTTCGTCATGATACAGTTGGTCGTCGCAATATTGGAGTTGTTTATTTTTTTCGTACTTGTATTGCTCTTTAGTACCAAGCGATTATATATATGCTCATTTCGTTGTTACTAAAAAAATTAATATGGTTTGTTGTCAATCGTCTTTCCGTTGAACGCCATCGCTTCATTACAGTACATGTGAGCAACAATAATGAAACAAAATAGTAAATAGAACAATATTATTTCATTGCTACATTCTTTATTTATCGTCTGCGAATTTAAGCGTATATTTTATAAATGCAGAGATGTCAAAATTGAACGCCATTGCTATATGTTGCTAATTCGAAGAAAGTAAACAGATGAATGAATGTCGTATGACAGAATCATAAGTTATGACCAATTTTACCTGAAAAGGGAATTTATTTCCCCTAAAAAGCAGTACTAATAAGGGGTTCGGCATCAATTCACTCTGTACTCCACTTCAGTTAACTATATCAATATTTTTTAACCTTTAAAGATAGGATAAACATCACTTTTTACAGCAGAAACAATATGCTAATAAATGTAAACAAACATTTGGGTGGTCATTGTTCAGCGCTCCCTAGGGGGCAAATCTTTACCATTGATGTTTTGAGTAATGGAACAGCCTGTATAAGACGCTATCTAGTGAAGCCTTGCTCTCAGTGATACATTCAAAACATCATGTATTGATTGTTAGATTTAAGTTTTAAATCAATTTTACAATCAGCTAAATCACAAATAATTTGCATAACAATGTTTTTATTTATCAAGATTTAGGTTTGGCAACGGTCTTTGCTTATCTGTCATGTGATGCATTCTGTAGTTTGATGATGTGTTTTTACTTCCTTTTACGTAGTAAAGGAAGTATTGTGATCACGAAAAAAATTTCACTCAAATTTCGGTCTAAATTTTGACTTTGCTCACCCTCGAATGAATGTCGCGTAGTTTTTTCGACCTATCAGCACGTGCATATGTACCTAACAACATACAAACAGCCGAAAAATCAATTTCGACCACCCCCGAGTAAATTACGACGAGTTTTCTCGTGACGTCTGTGTGTACGTATGTTCGTATGTATATCGCATAACTCAAAAACTATATGCCGTAGAAGCTTCTGGCTTGGTATGTTGGCTCTGAGGATGGTCTAGTTGTGCACCTCCCCTTGTGGTTGCATTCGAATGTTCCCAAGGGAGTGTTTTACCCCTTTTTTGGGGTAAATCAGTGTTAATTTCAATGCAGACTCAAGTGATATGAATTGGCGCGACCACTTGGCGATATGTCGCCAAGCTTTTGGTCGCCAAGTGTTTGACGCCAACTTGGCGACATATCGCCAAGTTGGCGACAAATTTGGTGAAAAAATTATTTTTTGAATTTGGGTTCAACTTGGCGCTATTGGCGATATTTTGCGAAAAATTCACTGAATGATATTAAAATCAGCAATATTTAGAAGATTAACCATTGTAAAATATTTTTTGCATTGTTTCGTGGCAGATTAGGGAAGTAAATATTTGAATTGTTACCTTGCTCACTCCAAGCACTTTTTTTTAACACTTAAGGCAACTACAAAGAAATTTACACGTAAAAGGAAGTAGTGTGGTGTCCATACCAGATTTTTTGTAGTACAGTTTCTTCCATGTTTTGATGTTTGTTTTAGTGCTTCGTTTTTTACGTTATCTGTTCAATATATTACATGTTCGTTATTTTACTTCTAGTCAAGAATAAAAGTTGTTTTTTTAATTGAGAAATGCTGTCGAACTCTGCTGAATAATTTAACAGGTTATTGTGCCCAGGCGCGTTTCTCGACAGATAAGTAGTAAATTCTTGACCGAAGTGTTGGTAACATGGCGGATGAAAAAGTTACCTTCTTAAAACTCAACAGCACAAATTATGATGTGTGGAAGTTTAAAATGGAAATATACTTGACTGATAAAGATTTATGGGAGGTAATCTCACAGGATAAGTCTGAAAAGGCAGGTGATGAACAAGATGCTTGGATTAAAGCAAATAAATCGGCGAGAGCTAAAATTGCGCTGTGTGTAGAAGATAACCAATTGATTCACATCAAGCATGAAGAAACCGCTAAAGGTATGTGGAATTCTTTAAGAAAAGTCTATGAACAAAAGCATTTAAATACGAAATTGTTTTTGCAAAGAAAATTGTATACTTTGAAATACGAAGAATCAATGAACATGAAAGATTATATTCACAATATTTTAGAAATTGTTGACCAACTTAGAGGTTTGGGGAAAATAATTCCCGAAGATGATATAGTCACATTACTGTTGTGTGAAATGCCTGAAACTTATGATTCACTAATTACAAGTTTAGAAGTTCGACCTTTGGAAGAGTTGTCATTGGAATATGTGAAGGGAAAATTAATTGCTATTTATGAACGGAGGAAAGAAAGTTTGAAATTAAACGTTGACCAAAATGCATTAAAAACAGCTGTAAAATCTAGAAATACAAATGAACATTCTAAAATGATGTCTGGAAGTAAAGCTAAAAGACTTTGTCATTTTTGTAAAAAGCCAAATCATATTAAGAAATTTTGTTATTTGTGGAAAGCTGAACAGCGGAAATTAGAAAATCATAAAGTTAACCCTACACTGCATGATTTTTTATTTTTCGTAGAAAAAAATATATGTGTTTGTCAATGTAATAAGAAAACATGGAAAAATATTTAAAAAAATTTAACTCTAAATTTTCACCCCTTTCTAATTAAAAATAGTTTTGTTGCCAAATGGCTACACCATGCATTCAACAGATAAAAATAATTGTAAATGATAGTCTTGAAATTAGTTCTTTTTTGTAAAAAAATAGAGGAATTGAACATTTGGTGCACTGTACTCTTGTAATCCTTTACATTTTGACATTTTACATTATTTTTTATATGTACTTGTACTTTCCGATGATCAATTCTGTCAAATCTGATGTCTTTTGGAGGCTCTCTCGCGCAAGCTTTCTTTCTTTTCTCTTTTTTTTTTTTTTTTGGTTTATAACTAGTTCCTCTGTAGCTAATGATCTCTTTTTAATACGCTTTTATTAATTTCACATGTGGGTTTGTTTGTATGTATGTATGTAACTCTGAATAAAAAATAAAATTTACGTTCTTTGCAAATATAAAAGTAATATATTTAATATTATTTTTAATACTAAAGGCTAAACTGTATTGCATATTGATGTATTATAAGTACATGTAAACTTAAGTGCGGATATTCAGTAGTTTTGAAAATCAGAGGGAAACCCGTGATGATCACAGCGCATTCCAATGTAAAAGCGTATTTTTTAGTTTTTTTTCAAAACTATATTTTAAAATTATTAATGACTTTACTTGTCCGTGTAAGAACAACGTTTGTGCTAACTGAAATCTAAAATGAACACGTTTTAAAGGCTTTTCCCTATTGATTTTTTGTTTGTTCACTCTGTTGAACATCAACTAAGCATTGATAATTGCGAGGTCTTATAAACGATAGAACAGCCGAAAGTACCACTTTTGGGTCCACATGATTATATTATACCTTCCAATAAGAGAAAGAAGCTAGGGCGAAACATAAACAAAGCACATACTTTATGAACTATAGAGATGAATCGAAGTGTTCTCTGGATGCTTACTGCATATTGTTGCCAAATGGCTACAGACGTGTATTATGTCCTAGATTTTTTCCAAATAATTATTTTGATGTAAAACGCATCTTAAACGAAAGATAAATGTTTATTTTATTCATGTTATTTTTTTAAAAGACGAAGAAAAATATTTCATTGTAAAAAATAATTTCAAAACATGGTAGTTTGAGTGATTTTAAAAGCTATCCATATGGATTCATTTAAGAGCATGTAACAGACCAGTGCTGCCATGTATGGAGGATAAATGGTGATAATTGCTTTAAATATACCCAATACTTGCTTTTTATGCATTGAGTTGCCTTATGACTACATTCTGCTATTCATAAAGAGGACAAATTGTCCATGTAGCCAATTGGCAACACCATGCAGTGTAGGGTTAAGAAAATTTTAGATGAAAATACGGAGTGCAAAGAAGTAGAAGATAAAGATTTTCAATGTTTCAAGATTAATTCTAGGACTTCTTGTGAAAGTTGGTACATTGATTCAGCTTGTTCCGCGCATATGACGAATAATAGAAGTTTCTTTTCCGGAGATATGAGGCCAAAACAAGGAAAAGTACGCGTTGCTAGTGGACAATTATTGGACATTAAAGGAATTGGTGATGGTATCACTGAACATGAAAACAAAAATAAAGATACGAAGTATGTCAAATTCAGCAACGTATTGTACATTCCGCGGAATTGGATAGTAATTTGTTATCTGTCAAGTGTCTTGATCAGAAGAACTATTTTATTACATTTGGATCAAATAAGTGTACAATTCAGAAAGATAATGAAATTATCATTGAAGGACATTTTAACACGAACGAAGTCGCAAGCAAAGTTACAGAAGAGTCACATACGAACTGTATACATATGTGGCATAGAATATTTGGTCATCGCGATCCTCGAGCGGTTCAACGGCTGGAAGATGAATAATTAGTTACTGGTCTAAAAATGAGGAACTGTAAATATAAAATGAAATGTTTGTGTTGTGCAAAGGCAAAGATTGCGCAGATTCCTTATCCGAAAAAAAGTGAAAATAGAGTAGGGCTGTGACATCGATGTCGATGTTTTGGAAACATCGATGTTTTTGTTAGAACATCGATGTTTTTACCATCGATGTTTGAGGTTCGATATTTTTCCAACATCGATGTTTTGGGTTCGATGTTGGTTTCGATGTCGAAGTTTTACATTCCAGCTAAGAAATCCGAAGAAAAATATACGATATGCATACTTATTAAAAAGTTTTCATCTTTAATCAGAAGCTGCAGTATTAACCTCATTAGAAATTTTTTTTTATGATTATTATCGATGTTTTGCTCTCTATGTTTCTGAAACAGCTATAACTTTTTGCCGCTTTTTATGCCTTTTAATGATCGTTGTTTCACGTTCAATGTTTTTTTTTTCTTCTTTCGATGTCCTTTTTACATTTTAGCAATGAACAATAAAAATATGCGATGAAAACGATACATCTTTCTCTATTCACTAGTTGAAATATCAACAAAACGGGATTTATTTGTTTATTTTTTTATTATTATTTTTTAAATAACTACGATGATTTACTCTCAATGATTTTTAAACATCGTTTTTCTGCATTTGATATTTTTTTCGAGGACGTTTTACATTGCAGCAAAAAACAAGTTTTAGAAAAATATGCGACAAAAAGTTACACAGTTAATCAACAGTTGCAGTATATTTCTCGCTGAAAAAGGTTCCTTAATTGACATCGATATCTCACGGTTGATGTTTTACCAGGCGACGAAAGAAAATTTAATTGAGTGATATAAGGAGAGGTGCTTGTAATGGGGAGTAACTGAATAACAGTACATTTAAATGTGTAAGCAATTAGAAAAAAGATCGATCTTTTGAAACATCGATGTTTGAGAACATCGATGTTTTTTGGTCGATGTATCAATACCATCGATGTCCTTATTTTCCAACATCGATGTCTTGAAACATCGATGTTTCGCCTTCGATGTCGCACCCCTAAAATAGAGCATCGAAAGTGGGAGAGCTATTTCACTCTGATCTTTGCGGTACGTTTCCTCAACCAAATCCCAGTGGAATGCGTTACATATTGACTTTAATTGATGACAAGTCAAGATTTCTTACAGTTTATCTGCTAAGACGGAAAGAAGAAGCAGCCGATAAAATAATGGAATTCTTGAATTATGTTAAAACGAAGTTTGAAAGAACACCTAAAGTACTACGCACTGACCGAGGAGGTGAATTCGTAAATGAGCAGCTGAAAAGTTATTTCGTAAAGAATGGAATAGAACATGAACTCACAGTACCGTACAGCTCGCCTCAAAATGGAGTCGCAGAAAGACGAAACAGATATTTGGTTGAAATGGTTAAATGCATGCTTGAAGATTCCAAATTAGATCAAAGGTTTTGGGGAGCTGCAGTAATAACAGCGTGCTATTTGCAAAATCGTTTACCTACAAAAGCGTGTGACTTAACACCCTATGAACTATGGCATGGAAGAAAAGGTTCAGTCCAGCATCTCAAAATTTTTGGAAGTAATGTGGTGTATTATGTACCATCTATGCAAAGGAAGAAATTGGAAAACAGAGGAAAAGAAGGTATATTTCTCGGTTACGCAGAAAAATCAAAGGGATATCTCGTATTGGATAAAGAAAGTAACAAAGTAATTGTAACAAGAAATGTATTTTGTTGACAGTTGCAGCAGTGAAATTTTAACAAAAGTTGAGAAAAATACAAAGCAAGATAATGTTGTAACTTGTGATTTATCTGAAGAAAATGGGCCTAAATGTGAAGTTCAAGAATCAAAAGAAAAATGTAGACGTTCTGAAAGATCAAATAAGGGTGTACCTCCAGATAGATATGTATGCGCTTATAAAACAGTTCAATTAGCTCAGGAACCTTCTTCTTGGAAGGAAATGAAAATGCTACCGCAGGAGGAGCAACAGAAATGGATAGATGCTGCCAATGAAGAAATGGAATCCATAAGAAAGAAAGATGTATGGGAACTAACGAATTTGCCAAAAGGAAGAGCGGCAATAGATACAAAATGGGTATTTCGAATCAAAAGAGATGAAACTGGTAAAGTAAATCGCTATAAATTAAGACTTTGTGCCAGAGGATTTACCCAGAAGCCTAATGAAGATTTCAAGGAGACCTTTGCACCAACTTCGAATAAAGCAACATTTAGAGTATTACTCATATTAGCAGCAGCAAGAAAAATGAAAATTAAACACTTAGATGTGAAAAACGCGTTTCTCAATGCCGAGATAGCAGAAGAATTGTACGTGAAACAACCAGAAGGCTATGTTAAAGAAAATGAAAAAGACAAAGTATATAAGTTAAAGAAAGGTCTTTATGGTCTAAAGCAATCTGCAAGAGCTTGGAATGAAAAGATCAACAAAGTTTTAGCTTCAAATGGTTATTCACGTAGTAACGTAGATTCATGTTTTTATTCAAGAAAAGAAGCAAATGGCTGGAGTTATATTCTACTTTACGTTGATGATATTCTGATTTGTACATTGGATGAAGAAACCGAATTAAGAATGATCAACATGTTTAAACAGCATTTTGAGATAACAGATTTAGGAAACATCACATACTACTTAGGCGTTCAAGTAGAGCGATTTGAAGATGGTAGCTTTGCAATTAATCAAGAAACAAAAATTATGCAACTGATAAAGAAATACGGATTAATTGAAGCAAAAGAAGCAAATATTCCAATGAATTCTGAGTTTATAAAAGATGAAGAAAAATCAGAAGAATTAGAAAATAATACAATGTACAGGGAAGTGATTGGATCACTTTTGTATATTTCAACAACATCGCGACCGGATATCGCAACATCAGTTGGAATTTTATCACGACGAGTAAGTAAACCAACAGAAAAGGACTGGAAAGCAGTAAAACAAGTCATAAGGTACTTAAAGAAAACCTCGCATTTTAAATTGAAGTTTGGAACAGATATATCTAGTTTAGAGGTATTTGTGGATGCAGATTGGGCAGGAGATATTTCTGATCGAAAATCAACTATTGGTTACGTCATCATGCTTGGAAATGCACCGATTGTATGGGCAAGTAGAAAACAAGATTCAGTATCGTTGTCTTCAACTGAAGCCGAGTTTATTGCAGTATCAGAAGCGTGTAAAGAAGGCAAGTGGATTGTTCAATTGTTGAATGACATCGAGGGACATAGTAATAGACAGTTTTTGGTGCATGAGGACAATCAAGGCTTCATAGCAATGATCAAGGGTGAACGGGTGAGTCAAAGATCGAAACATATTGATGTTAGATATTGTTTTATTAGAGAACTGTAGGGCTATAGACATTAAGTATTGTGAATCAGAAAATATGATAGCAGATATATTTACAAAACCTTTGGGTAAAATTAAGTTTGAAAAATTTCGAGGAAAAATAATTTCCGATGTAGCTGATTGAGGCGGGGTGTTAGATTTAAGTTTTAAATCAATTTTACAATCAGCTCCATCATAAATAATTTGCATAACAATGTTTTTATTTATCAAGATTTAGGTTTGGCAACGGTCTTTGCTTATCTGTCATGTGATGCATTCTGTAGTTTGATGATGTGTTTTTTTGTAGTACAGTTTCTTCCATGTTTTGATGTTTGTTTTAGTGCTTCGTTTTTTACGTTATTTGTTCAATATGTTACATGTTCGTTATTTTACTTCTAGTCAAGAATGAAAGTTGTTTTTTAATTGAGAAATGCTGTCGAACTCTGCTGAATAATTTAACATTGATAGCCCCACTTTCCCTCATGGTGGGGTATAGTGGGTCTAGTTCAGAAATTAGTGAAAATTTGAAAAAAAATGCGTAAATATTGATTTTGACATAAGTATACAATGAAATTAAAATACCTTAATTTCATTTAAAGGCACAAATGCACTGAAAATACTTTTTTTTTAGTTAAAGCTTCGATGCAAAGCTATAGTAACCATCTTAGAGTCAGACGAAAAAAAAAAACTTTTTTGCTGTCAGAGCCAGTTATAAATCTACATCTTTTATAAGTTATTTGAACCGTTTTTGTTCTTAAAAATGAATTCAATTAAGTTGCTATGTTTTTCCCTTTTTTCAAATATTTATTGAATATTACTTAACTACTTAAAAAAAGGTGAAAAAGTGTTTGAGTGTGGAGCGATGCTTATAATTTCTTCCTAATGCTCGGTTCTAATTGACGCTTTTAAAACCATTTTTACAGCTGAAGATATTAGTCGTAATTATTAAACTTACCTCTGTTAATTTCTCTGGGAATATGGCACTGCATTTCTACTTCAATATTTTATGAACATAACTATAAATAAATAGCACATGAAATAAAAATATACATACTAGTACACTATGATACTACATACTATTACTAACCTTTCTAGAACAGTAATCTGTATACATAAATGACTACTTTTGTATGTATGTCCGGGGTAATCTTCAAAACTACTGGACCGATTTTAACCATTTTTTCACCGTAGATAGCTACATTAACAGGAATCAGGATAGGCTATAATTTATTTCTAAAAAACTTAGTTTTAAAAAGTTATTACAGAAAACAGTAAATTTCATGTAATTTCCCCATTAAATGATTAAATTTTCAACCCATTGTTGCAAAAATTTGTTGCCTCGCAACAACAATATTTATAGTAATCACAATGAAAATTTTGAACCAAGGCTTTTCTGGAGTAAGTATGAAACTTATTGCTTTCTTAAGATTTTTAAATTCATCTATGGCAATAATCCATACCGGGTTAAATAAAAAGAGAATTGATATTGGCAACAGTTAGAAAATAGAAAATGATTTTTTGGAAAATCACACGGATAAAATAAATAACGCATTTAAGTTTGACTTCAAGTTCTTCTTTACACCCAGTTAATCTACCGCATGATCACAAAAAATAGCTTTAAGAAATATGATTCTACTGGGCTTAGTTGAAAGTCATATATTTATTTTCTTGATTTGGCATGTTGCATTTAATCCCGTGCGACGCCGCGCACATCAGCTAGTACCACATAAAATGGGAAAAGAATTAGTTTTGATACCCCCCCCCTCATCGAAAAAAAAAACTAATTTTCTATTAGTCTACCGTGGTCTTCCGGTAACTTGACCACTAACATAGACACTATTTCCTTTTTTCGGGTAATAGGAAAGGGTAATTGGCACAGATCTGCGCTAGGTTACTTTCGTACACGCTTTGCAAAAGTATTCTAACTCAAAACCGCGGCAATTACACTTTTATATTACCCGAAAAGAGGGAAACATTTTCGTTCAATTTTCAGAGCAGCAATATAGATCCGTATTTTTTAGCATTTGGACACACCATATGACGGATACGACGCCATTTTGTCCATTCAAAAACTTTATTCTACTACTTAATTTTGCTTGTCTGAATTAATCTTATTCCATCTCAGCTCAAAATTAGACACTGTTGCCACTCAGGCGAAAACAAAAAGAAATAAAACAATGCTTCTTCACCTAAATAAGGTGGGGCTTTACTTAATACCTTATACACATAATACTTACACATGGCTAACAAAAACAAGACAATAAATCGTTGCTGCTTGAACAATTCCTTAGAATGTAGCAATCAGGAAACCAAACGACATTACGCTTCCAAGTGTCGTCAGTAACAGCTCCTTGTTGAGTTCGAACATATTCCATCCAGTGAAATGCAGATCCAGTTTGCAGCTTTCTAAATATATAAGAAGCTCCAAAAACTCGCTGAGTCTCATCTTCTTACTCTGCAACAAACATTGAACTGTCTCTTGCTGCAACTGTTTGCTCAAATCGCATACGTATCTGAGTTTGGATCCAGCCAATGTCAGGCCAATAAACCAAGCCATCGTCCAGCTGAACATCATGATGCTGTACATCAGTCTAGTAAACTCTCTTTCATCGGGTAAGTAAGGAAAAAACATTGCCAAAGAGTTCAGAAATACTAAGACATATGCGAGGAAAACACCCATTGATATTGTGGATTCAATGTCATGGTGTAGCCTGGTAGCAGCAGTAAAGAATTCAGTCACTTTGCAAGCTGTTCCAGCACTAAAATTTAAGCACAGTTCATCTTTCAGTTCTTGCAATATCTGTTCTAATCCATTGCAGTATGTGACAAATATAAAACTAAACAAAATAAGACACAAACTAGGCACTATTAGTGAGTGAATCAGAAAAATAATCTGAAAAACAGTCATGAACAATAACACGAAGTTTTTACTCTCGGGCATAAAATTGAAGAAAATTCCTTCGCATATAGGCTTATAATCCTCAAAATATCTCAACAAAACAGACATAAAATAAGCAGCAGCAAGCATTGGGATGGAAGAACTGACTGTGTAATAAAAAGCTATCTTTTTTCCTTTTGAAAGATATGGTTTCACTTGATATGAGCTCAAAAAAGTATGTAAGTCACTCAAAAGTGTCTTGATTTGAGTTTTTTTGATAGATACTGAATACCTAAGAAGTAAAATAATTGCATCACTAGCAGCAATTATAAATTTTAAATAGATATTCGAAGGAAAAACTATAAAAAAGTTAGCTAAAATCAAATGAATTTCAAAAATTGTAAGTAGTGTTTCGGAAATTTTGAAGAACTTGTGTTTTAGGCAACATTTGATATCGTGATTTTTTCTGTAACATTTTTCATGAAAATGTAATCCAATAATGTCAAATTTACTTAAAACTAAGGTTGAATCCCTCCTCAAAGCATTCATCTTTAAAATTTTCTTAAAAATTTATATGCGTCCTATACCTTCACAGAACCAACTAAATTAATGCAATTATTATTTACTAGCAGTATGCTGAAGCTTTCCCATGTTTTTTTTTCGTTCAGAAAATTGATGTTAAATAATTTAAAGTATTATTCACAAACCTAATTAAAGATTTCTTAACTTGGAAAAGAGTTCTCCAATGACAAAACAGCTTTTAGCTTTGAACAAGCATCATAAGTGTTAGAGTAAGAAATGTAATTTATGCCAAAGTTATTGAGAAACAGTCAACATAATGTTCGACAAATATCACCGTTTGTTGCAGCCATATGCACAAAATAATCATTTTCAGGTGAAATTCAAAATCAAACTTAACTTGAGAAGTCACACAATCATTCAAGATGAAATGAGCATTATTTAATAACTCATGTATTAAGTTATGGAAGTAAAAGCAGACAGTTCTTCGAAGAGCTTCAAAATTCCAAAACGTCATTAATTATGTAACTTGCAAATCACACCTAATTGCAACAAAAATTAAAAGAAAAATAATCAATTTCAATAAAAGAAGAAAACTTCAATCCATTATACAGTTATCGTACAAACAAACAGCATTTTTTATCTGCTAATACAACTTTGTTGAGTCAAAATAAAATGTTTCTCTATTTTGTGAAAAACGTGATAATATTTTTCTTGTTTAAAGCTCTTTAAATGTTCAACTTATATCGAGATAACGCTTTTTTCTAATAAAACATTTAACGCTTCAAAGCAAGATTGCTCTGTTTAAAACAATCCTATATTAAGTGCGAAATCGTGTTAAAATGTTTGCAGTAACTTTTAAAGATAAGAATTTCAGTCTTCTTTAAAACATACAAATGGTCTTAGGAAGATGGAATAAGACAACTATTAGAAAACGAGGTAGTAAATGTTTTTCATTTCAAAAGGAGTAATAAAATAGCGAAAGAATTGAGTGTGGTTAAACTAATTTATAGACTTCTTAACCTAATTTATTTGGCAGAAAAACATTCACACGTAAAGCAACACAGAAAGAAATTTGAAAAATAATGAACGATTTTCATAACAAATTCAATAAAAACAATTGTATTTAAGTATGTACCAATGTTTATAGCGTCGTTCTTTATCTTTTACTTCAAATTAAAGACCGCTTCTTTTTTTTTTTCTCTGAAACCTTTTTTATCATTGAAAGTTACAGTCGTGATTATAAAACCACGTAGTAAATGTTTTTCATTTCAAAAGGAGTAATAAAATAGCGAAAGAATTGAGTGTGGTTAAACTAATTTATAGACTTCTTAACCTAATTTATTTGGCAGAAAAACATTCACACGTAAAGCAACACAGAAAGAAATTTGAAAAATAATGAACGATTTTCATAACAAATTCAATAAAAACAATTGTATTTAAGTATGTACCAATGTTTATAGCGTCGTTCTTTATCTTTTACTTCAAATTAAAGACCGCTTCTTTTTTTTTCTCTGAAACCTTTTTTATCATTGAAAGTTACAGTCGTGATTATAAAACCACGTAGTAAATGTTTTTCATTTCAAAAGGAGTAATAAAATAGCGAAAGAATTGAGTGTGGTTAAACTAATTTATAGACTTCTTAACCTAATTTATTTGGCAGAAAAACATTCACACGTAAAGCAACACAGAAAGAAATTTGAAAAATAATGAACGATTTTCATAACAAATTCAATAAAAACAATTGTATTTAAGTATGTACCAATGTTTATAGCGTCGTTCTTTACCTTTTATTTCAAATTAAAAACCGCTTTTTCTTTCCCTCTGAAACCTTTTTTACCATTGAAAGTTACAGTCGTGATTATAAAACCATCCTTATGGAATTTCCATGCGCTATGGCATTACATTTCTATTTCAATGTCGAAAGTAGGGATACACCGATTAATCGGCCATAATCGGCTCTTTGCCGATTATGGCAAAAAACTACTTATGGAAAGAATATTTTTTTAATATTATTTTTTAAATTATACTTTTACCAAGAAGCTATAATAACCAGTTTTATTAACAGTAAATAAATATAATTTCAGAAACCCTTACTATAACAGGCAATATGAGAGTGTACAGAGTAAAAACAAAACAAATAGTTCGTACAGTGCATAAAACTGAAAGGAATATTAAAAGATAACCCACACAGCTGATATTCAAATGACACTATTAGAAATAGTAATTAAATTCCTGAACTTCTATATTGGAATGTGAAGACATGATTATTTCATTTTGTTTACAATCAGTCGAATTTTGCCGATCAACTGGCGCGGAAAAAAATGTTTTAATTAAAATTACTTTTATCTGCTTTGAACAAGAATTTATGATGGATAAATTTGTATACAAGAAATAAATAATTTTCTGCAAACATAAGTAGAATATGTAGTACGAAAATGTAGTAAGCAAAAATAAAACAAATAATTCAAAGAATGAAGTGTAAAAAAAATCCTCTCAGTTGATATTAATGCTTCAGAAAATTAATTTTCCTATTTTGTATAAGTATACACATATAGACAATGTTGCAACATTTTTCGTATGTTTCTCCGAAGCACTGTGCTTTTAGATAACTTCTAATTTTTAAAGAATAAAAGTCTTATAATTGGAAAATAAATTTAAATTAAAAAACACTCCCAAATTAGTGAGTGATCGGATATTCATGTGCTCTCTCGAACATGGACCAAGTGCTCACCACGGTCAACCTTTATTTTTTTTAATTTTCGGGACGAGTGTGTTAAGGTAACTTCATTAACAACAGTACGAAAATTGGTTCTAAGAAATTTGAAAAAAATTTGAAATTATTTTTAGGAAAAGTAGTAAGATGGAAAACAATAAATCTTCTCTCGGAAATAAGTTAGCATCTATTTCTAAACTCTCAATCGAAAACAAAGAGAAAAAAAGGTATTAAAAAATTATAAGGTATTAAAAAATTATCCTGATTATTAATCGGTCGATTATCAACACCCTATTAATCGGTAATCGTCCAATTTGCTTATCCGTGCATCCCTAGTCGAAATTATAATTATATTTAAACACCACATGAAACAAAAACACAAACTAATTCTTAGTATTTAGATAAATAATGGCGCATAAAATAGTACAGCATTACTGTTTTAAATGATCCTGTAGAATAAATTTAATTTTCCGTTAGCGAGTCTACATCCATTTTTATAGCTATAGGACGCATCACATACATATAATACTTACACGCAATTTATTGAAATATGACGATAAATCGCTGTTGCTTATACAACTCCTCAGATTTCTACCATCGGCGCACCGAATGTCAATATGATTTCAAGAGTGGTCAGTAACGTCTCTTTGTTGAGTTCGAACATGTAACATTGAGCTATCTGTTGCTGCAACTGTTTGCCCGAATACCACACATCTCTACGTTTATACCCAAGTAATGGTACACCGATAAACTGAGATGTTGTTGAGCTGAAGACCATCACATTCTTCAACACCTATATCCTCTCAGAAGCCGACAGAGTGGTGTAGTGGTTAAGACGCTGGCCTCTCACGCCCAAAGGCGTGGGACCAAACCCGACTCCAGTTGGTGAATTTCCATGATGCAGAAAATCGACAGCGTCCATGTCGTATGATTACGCGGCATGTAAAAGATCCCTTGAGTACTTTTTTGGCTTATAGTATCTCTTGGCAAAATTAAACTCCTAGTGCAGCCTCGCATTGAATAGAGCCTAGGTGCCTCCATCTAGTGGGGAAACTGGGCGTCGAAATTCTCGTGGCAATGGCATTCCGCCGATGGTGGTGTCACATGAAAGAGTGGATGCCGATCTTGGGGAATGCACTAGGTCTGCAAATGGCAAGAAGCTAAACGCAGCCCCATTTGAAACAAATAATATCTTCTCAGAATGCTGCGATCAAAACACCATAGGAAATTATCCCTCCGATTGTAGTCAGTAACAGCTCCTTGTTGAGTTCAAACATGTTCCATCCAGTGAAATGCAGATCCAGTTTGCAGCTTTCCAAATATATCAGAAGATGCAAGAACTCATTGAATTTTCTCTTCTCACTGTGCAACAATCGTTGAACTGTCTCTTGTTGCAACTGTTTGCTCAAATTACACACGTCTCTAAGTTTTGATCCAGCTAAGGTCAAGCCAATGAACCAAGCCATTGACCAGCCAAAAGTCATGATACTGTACATCAGTCTGCTTAGTTCCTGCTCATCAGGTAAATAAGGAACAAACAATCCCAAAGAATTCACAAACACCAGGACATACGCCAGAAAAACACTCATCGATACTGTAGATTCAATATCATGGTGGAGCTTGATGGCATGAGTGAAGAAATCAACCACTTTACCAACTGTTCTAGGACTGAAATTCAAACAAATATCTTCTTTGAGCTCCAGCAGTATTTGCTCCAATCCATTGCAGTACGTAACGAATATGAAACTAAACAAAATTAGGCACAGACTGGGTACTATCAGTGAGTGAATTAGAAAAAGAAGCAGGAAAACTGTCATGTACATGAGGACGAGATTTTTATTTTCCGGCATGAAACTGAAGAAAATTCCTTTGCACATATATTTATACTCCTCAAAATATCGAAAAAATTCAATCATAAAAAACACTGCCGCCAGCATTGGAGTGGAGGAACTGATGGCAAAATGAAACGCTATCTTCTTTCGAAGTGTATGGTTTTACTTGATGCGCACAAAGGAAAGTTTGCAAGTCGTTGAAGAGTGTCTGAATTTGAACTTTTTTGATTGATATAGAATATCTAAGAAGTAGAATGACTGCATCGTTACCGGCAATTATGAGTTTAAAATAGGGGTTTGACGGAAAAATTGAGAAAATAGAAACTGAAATTAAATAAACTTCAAAAAATGTAAGTATTTTTTCGCAAATTTTGTTAAATTTGTATTTATGCCATGATTTAGGTTGTAACATTTTTCATGAAAATGTAATCCAATGATATCAAATTTACTTAAAACAAACCTTGAATCCCTTTTCAAAGCAGACATCTTTAAAATCTTTTTGAACATCCTTTTGCCTCTTATTATTTTGGAGAATTCGTCATTTTTAGGTAACAGTCATTTAAAACAGTAAACTAAAGTTTTTATAGAAATTTGATTATGATGTTCTATGTTTGATAATTTAAAGTATTATACACAATTTTAATTACAAAACTTCTTAACTGGGAAAAGATTTTTTTAGCGACAGAAAAAATAAAAAGAGCTTCTTGCTTTGAGCATGCATTATCTTTATACTAGAGGAAGGAAATATAACCATTAGTTTTATGTTACTGGGAACCAATTCTTATAATTGCCTCCTAACACCACCATTTTTTATTGCTTTACGACCAAAATAATGTTTATTAAAGCAGAATTCAAAATCAAATACGTTTGACAAGCCAATTGCTTTTTCAAGAAAAACAAGCCTTTTTTGATTGATCACATACTAAGTTACGAAAGTGAAAACAAATTTTTTCTGAAGTTATCATAATTTTCCAAAAAATACTAATAGTGCAACTTATAAAGCACATGTAATTCTAAAGTAACTTTAAAAGGAATGACCCAATTTCAAAAAAAGAAGGGATGTTTTACACCAACACTATTTTTATAACAACACAATATATCAACTAATGCAATTTTTGTTGACTTAAAGATTCCTCTGCCTTGTGACAAACGAGGTGTTATCTTCCGTTACTTAAAGCTCCGTAATTGTTCAACGTACATTCAGATAACGCTCTTCTCAAATGAAACATTTAGTGTTTCATAACAGGATTGTTGTGCTCAAAACAATCTTATATTAAGTGCAAAATCGTGTTTAAATGCATTTGGTTTCTCAGTCAAAGATTTAAAGAAAGAATTGTATTCCTATTTCGAGCATATACAGATAAAGATAAGTTTAGAAAAGTTTTAGCAAGATAAGTTTGGATAAGTATTCGGCAACCATTCTAAGTCGATCGCATTTTTTATCCTCAAAAAATAATGAAATAGCAAAAGAATTGGGTAGGGGCAATTAATTTACTAATTTTCTTCTTCGCATATTTGCCAGAAGAAAATTTGAACGGTAAAATACATAAAATTTGGAAGAAAATTTTATTATGGATAAACAAAAACTTTTATTAATCCAAGATAAAACTTTTTTCCGTTCGTTGGAAGAAAGTGCTCAAAATAGGCATTCGGGACTCGGAGAAAAATAAATAAAGATACCCTTATCAGAGCTTAAAATAAAAAATAAAACATTTTTAACTTGTTACAATCTAAGTAATATATAATCACTTGTAGATATGTTTGGACCATTTTTTTACATATTCAGGTAGAGGCTTTAATTAGAAAGATCTTATACACTAGGTGGCCAAAAGTATCCGGACACTTTCAAAAATTTACATTTTTAGATATAACTCGAGAAATAAGTGATCAATTGTTCTTTAACTTTAGTCATACAAAATATATTCTTCACCGAACATTTCCAAGTTGAAATTAAATTACCCTTGCATTTGGGGGACGATAAGAAGGGGGTCGAAAGAAAAACCGCTTTTTGACCATAACTCTTTGAAAATAGCTCGGAATAAGCTATGCATTTCAGTAATTAATTAGCATACTATGTATAATTACTGTACAAATTCAAATGAACGTACCACTCTTACTTCCGAAGATATGAAACATTTTTTAAAAAACGGCAATTTTATTTGAAGGGTTTTTGCTCATAACACGCAGAGTTTTTGATCAAACCTTATCAAAACTTCAGGAAAGATGACAAAATACAAGAGAAAGAACATACTAAAACGGTTTTTAAAAATATTAAAAATCCGATGAGATATGAACGTTAAAAGGAAAAAAAATTTCACGGCGCATGCGCGAACGACAGAAATTTATAACTACAAAAATATTGTAGCCTGGTGTATACTGCATCTTATAAAAAAAGTTCCAGTTGAATATCGTAAAAATTGAAAAAGATATCAGCGATCTAGTGAGCTGTAATTCATTCATTTGCAGTCAATTCATAAATGGAGAGGGGTTGTTCACAAATAGTGTGGGGACAATCGAGCATATTTTTCAATGTTAAATTGTATACTGTTTAAAAATTTATATTTGGCATAGAAGTCACATTTCGCCCATTCGGCCAAAAAGACCTTATAAGTAGGTGGCCAAAAGTATCCGGAGACCCCCTGAAACGTTGGTTTTGAACGATGACGAAATAACCTTTATTTTAAAAATAGCTCTTTGTGGACAGACACTCACTATGTATGTATTGTCTGCGAATAAATGAAATACAGTTCACTAGATCGCTGATATCTTTTTCAATTTTCATGATATTCAACTGGAACTTTTTTTATAAGATGCAGTATATACCAGGCTACAATATTTTTGTAGTTATAAATTTCTGTCGTTCGCGCATGCGCCGTGAATTTTTTTTTCCTTTTAACGTTCATATCTCATCGGATTTTTAATATTTTTAAAAACCGTTTTAGTATGTTCTTTCTCTTGTATTTTGTCATCTTTCCTGAAGTTTTGATAAGGTTTTATCAAAAACTCTGCGTGTTATGAGCAAAAACCCTTCAAATAAAATTGCCGTTTTTTAAAAAATGTTTCATATCTTCGGAAGTAAGGGTGGTGCGTTCATTTGAATTTGTATAGTGATTATACATAGTATGCTAATTAATTACTGAAATGCATAGCTTATTCCGAGCTATTTTCAAAGAGTTATGGTCAAAAAGCGGTTATTCTTTCGACCCCCCTTCTTATCGTCCCCCAAATGCAAGGGTAATTTAATTTCAACTTGGAAATGTTCGGTGAAGCCTATATTTTGTATGACTAAAGTTAAAGAACAATTGATCACTTATTTCTCCAGCTATATGTAAAAATGTGAATTTTTGAAAGTGTCCGGATACTTTTGGCCACCTAGTGTATTACCAGCAAAATCACACCATACAAAAAAAAATCATTATAGTTAGGTTTTTCTTTTCTTCACTTTAAATTATTTTTCAATGTGTATGATATATTTAGGTTTCTTAAAAACTCGTTAGTCTCTAAGAAAACAACTCTAACCTTCAAAGAAATACATTTGAAAAATTAAGCATCTAACTGATTTATGCTAAAGATGAAAAAGAGAAAAAGTAGCATTTAATTATGATAATTTTAGAGTACATTTCAAAAATTTGTAGTTTTAATCATATAATTAATTAATCTGATTTATTTTTTTCCAATATTTATTCACTGCGTTTACTTTATCTATATACATAAAAGACTACTTTTGAAAACGTATGTCCGGGGTAATCTTCCAAACTACTGGACCGATTTTAACCATTTTTTCACCGTAGATAGCTACAGTAACAGGGAGCAGGATAAGCTATAATTTATATCTAAAAAGCTTAGTTTAAAAAAGTTATTATGGAAAACAGTTAATTTTATGTCATTTCCCCATTAAATGATTAAATTTTCAACCCATTGTTGCAAAAATTTGGTACCATGCAGCAACAATATTGATTGTAATCATATTGAAAATTTTGAACCAAGGCTTCTCTGGAGTAAGTATGGAATTTATTGCCTTCTAAGGATTTTTATATTTATCTGAGCCAACAATCGCTAACGGGTGACATAAAAAAAATTGATTTTGGCAATAGTTAGAGAATAGAAAGTGTTTATAGTCAAAAAAATTTCTAAATTAGGTACATAAGATGTTTTCACCTTACCAAATTTGTCACGAGGATAGAAACTAATAATGGGACTTATTTAACGAGCAATATTTGGAAATGGTTAATTTCAGTGCGATTGATACTGTAAATATATATTTATTTTAATATACCAAGCTTATAACATTTCCTATTTACTCAAACATTATTTGTAGCTTGCTATTTTTTTTAGCTTGCATTATTTTTTTTATAGTTTATCCATAACATAGCCATTGTTTACAGAAGTAGCCATTATGTTTATAGATACACACTTTAGTGTTGGGAAATTTATGAATGAGTTTCACTAAACCACCCTACACCCACAGAAACCCGGGCAGGGCCGGGTACCCGGCTAGTATTTCCTATAAAAATAACTCCACAATGATAAAAATGACCTGGTAAACGTTGAATGATAAATTATGTGTATAATAATTTTCTTGATACATCTTTCTTCAGCCTTTTGGTATTTGACTAAAATTTTTGTCCCAGTAACCGACTTAAAGTATCCTATCTCTTGTTGAACCTGAAGGTAACGTGGGTTCGGTTCGAAGATTGCCTTGCCAAAAAATCCCACGTTAATTGTGAAAACATAGTTAAATATGTACTGAACTGTAGCAACACTGAGGTTTGATATCTTATTCTTATGAAATGCTAAATAAACTAAAGTTGATTACTTATACACATATCGTATTTTTAAACTAGCATGGATTAAACTAAAAAACAAACGCATTGACAAATAAAGTTCTAAAACTAATTTTTAAGGGTCTTTATTAAGAATCTAAGCAAGCACGAAAAGTTCAACAATTTGTTATCATAATTGTGGGTGCATAAATTTATCAAGCTATTATTGACAAAATGATAAGCCCTGGTGTTAGAAATTATCAAAATTTACATGAATTGAAAAATTTACATAAACTAAAATATTTTCAATCTCAACGATTTTCATGATTGAATAAATACATTTAAGACTAAAACCAACTTCATAAATAGTAGTATAAGCTACAATGTAGCAATTATAACGCCGTAAGATATTATACCTCCTACAGTAGTCATTAGTAATTTTTTATCCAATTCAAACATGCTCCAACCGGTGAACGCAAAGTTAACTTTGCAGCATTCTAGGTATACTAAAAGCTGTAGATACTCTGGGATGTGTTTTTTGTCTCTCATAAACTGTTCAACAACATCAACCTGAAGCTGCTTGCTCAAGACAGAAACATCACTCACCTTCGATCCAGCAAGTGTCAAACCAATGAACCATCCCATGGACCAAATGAACGCCAATGAACAATATACAACAGAGCTCATATCAACGTTCAGTTCAGGATTGAACAACGACAAGAAGTTCATGAATACTAACGTGTAGCATATGAGTACTGTGAACGACAAAGATTTTTCAATGTCTTGGTGGATTTCGGTTGCTCTGTTGAAAATCTCGATAACTCTTTTCACTCGGCCACGGTTGAAGTCCAAGCACAGATCCTCTCTCGTTTCTTCCAAGATTTCTTTTAATGCTTTCGCGTAGGTGGTAAAAATGAATCCAATGAGTATTAAGCATAGACTAGGAGCCACGAAGAAATACATCATAAAGACAATCTGGATTGATATCACCGCTACAAGCAAGATGGAGTCGCTTTCCGGTACGAACCCAACGACAAACTTTTCATACTCAGAGCGAAATTCCTGATACGTTTGTGTAGTTACGTAAATAAAATAAGTTGTGGCAAGCGAAGGAACAGATGTGCTAACAAAAACGTAAGCTATCAATTGTTTTCGTACTGATACGTAAGGTTTAAATTGGTAATCTGAAATAAATTGCTGAAGACTCCATAAAATACGCAATACATCAGTTTGTCGTAGATGTATAATAAATCTCAGTAAAACGAGTGAGATATGTATCATCATGCTGAGCATTTGGTAATAAATATTTTTTCCCATGGTGAAAACGTAGCTTATTAAAATTAAGTAAAACCCAAACAAAGTGAAAATTAATCTGCATGTTTTCAAAAATCTGATTTTTAATGTAGTCTTGTGTTCTTTTTTCTCCGCAGAAGGTTTACAAAACGGTAAACCAACCATGATGTATTTACTGAAAATTATTTCAGCATCTTTGTACAGGTTTGCCATTTTGAAGTATGTCTCAAAATATCTTCAGATTTTTTCATACAATGTACTTCTATTCCTCTACAAAGTTAAAAACCATTTGCCCAGAGAATCTATAGAACAAGAGTTTTAAGCTCTTCCTAATAATTGTTTCTTTGTCAAACCTGATTTATCTATTCTTTTATTGTTATTAATACCTTGATTATATGCTTCAAAAACCATGTTTACAACAGTGTACAAAACCTATCTTCCAGTGAGAGTTGTGGTAAAATTTCAATCTATCTAAATTCAAAAATCTTCACCAAATCGGAACATTGTATGAATAAAAAGTTCGCACTTTCAGTGCCAACCTTCGTTTCATCCATAGACAGTTGCTCCACGTTGACTCTTCCACAAATGTTCAAAGCAGTTTTATTCTTGGCTGCAAGGATCCGTAAAATTATGATGCGTTGACAATGCTAGTCGTATATCCTCTTCCCTTTTACGATTGTTCATCAAAATTAAATTGACAGTGGCTTCAAATTGAATATTCTGGTAATCCTTTTGTTAAATTTCATCAGCAGCAATTTTATTCATAATTTATCTACAAAAATTGCTTAGAATTTGTTTAGCTATTCCTCCATCTCTTGTATGCAATATTGCATGGCGTTTAATTTCTCAAGACGCAATGTTCAAATAATCATTATAGCTGTTATATGTGTCGATGTAGGTGTTTATTCACAGGTCAATTTCAACTACGCTGAAGTTAATATTTTTTGAATGATTTTAAAGCTATAAAACAAAATGATATCATTCTTCCTTAAAGGTTCATGTCTTAGAAATCGATATGGATTACATAGCTACACACAACCACTGAACTTACAACCACTGAATAGCATGTTTCATTCTTAGGAAGTTCCGTAGTTATCCAGAAATCATACTAAACTGGGTTTGATATTTTCTTTTCACCATTTGATAGTTAATAGAAATTTGATTAAAGGCCTGATTTATGCCAGCATTTTTTTGGAGTATCTCTTAATATCAAAAGAGTATTTCATATAGTAAGTATAGTAAGTAGAGTAAGTAGTAAGTATTTGTGATGTCTAAAAATATCCTTCGAATGTTTTAAAAAAAAATGCAACTGTTTTTCGCAACGATTGTTATGAAATGATTTTTAAACACCCGTCAGTAATATTTCTTCATTTCTTTCCTATGAGAACAGAAACAATATTCGTCGAAAAGTGTCTAGTTATTAGAACTAAAACAGTTAAAATTGCTTGCTCATAGTCTTGTAAATGACAATATAGAAAAGAAAAGTATACACACTTCTTCCCAAAATACATCTCCAATTAAAATGCTTTTCATATTTCATTTTGTAAGTCTCACAAGTTTTAGGGAGAAAATATGTCTTTAAAATATCCAGTTAATTTTCAAATTAGAGTTGCATAAGTTTATTTAAAGAGTCTACTTTCTAATTAAATGCTTTTTTCAAAGTTAGTTAAGAGGAAATCTATAAAGCCTATGAAACCATACTACAAGAAGTCAAACGCTTACATCATCACATTAAATTGCCTTCATTTTTAATTAAAACTGCACATAGTTCCATTTACATATTATAAAAATTACGTAAGTGACGAATTCAGCTTAGTAAAAAGTAAAGAGTCAGGATCACTCACCATCTTTTTGTGACTTGATTTTATTACTGTGCTCTAATAATGCAAGATATTTCTCCAAAAGCTTTTACACTGTCAATAAAAGCACTAAAATCGTGCTGATAGATAAGATAATGTCATCTATTCGCTATTTCTATTATGTCTCAACGTATGCTATACCGGTGACGCTAGAAAAGTCGGATTCATACACTGCAAAAAAATGAATGTTGCTTTTACAATATAGTGCAGCCAATTTTGGAGTAACAAACTGTAAAGATTGCTAATTTTATGGTAATAAACTGCAAAATTGCTAATTTTACACTAAAGAACTAAAATTTGTTGCTGTGCAGTAATTAACTGTAAAATTGCTCATTTTACAGTTTATTACTGTGTATTTTACAATTTTAAACTGGAACCTCTGCTACCCGTATTGTACTGCAGATTTTACAGTGTAATACAGCTATTTTTGTGGTAATAAACTGTAAAATTGTGGGAATAAACTAAAATTGCTGCTTTACACTAATAAACTGTAAAAATGTCAGTTTTACAGCTCATTACTGTGCATTTTACGGTTTTAAATTGGAAAATCTGCTGCCCGTATTGTACTGCAGATTTTACAGTATAATACAGTTAGTTTTGTGGCAATAAACTGTAAAATTGTCGGGATTAAACTAAATTTGCTGCTTTACACTAATGAACTGTAAAAATGTCAGTTTTACAGCTCATTGCTATGCATTTTACAGTTTTAAACTGGAAAATCTGCTGCCCGTATTGTACTGCAGATTTTACAGTATAATACAGTTAATTTTGTGGCAATAAACTGTAAAATTGTCGGGATTAAACTAAAATTGCTGCTTTACAGCAATAAACTGTAAAATTGCTGCTTTACACTAATAAACTGTAAAAATGTCAGTTTTACCGCTCATTACTGTGCATTTTACAGTTTTAAAGTGGAAAATCTGCTGCCCGCATTGTACTGCAGATTTTACAGTATAATACAGTTAATTTTGTGGCAATAAACTGTAAAATTGTCGGGATTAAACTAAAATTGCTGCTTTACAGCAATAAACTGTAAAATTGCTGCTTTACACTAATAAACTGTGAAAATGTCAGTTTTACAGCTCATTGCTGTGCATTTTACAGTTTTAAACTGGAACCTTTGCTGACAGTATTATACTGTAAAAACAACGGTTCATTTTTTGCAGTGCTTTCAAATACCTTTTTACGAATCCAATTCCGGATTTGTAAAAAGACAGCTTAAAACGAACCGTACAGCTGCGAAAATCCGAAAGTCAAACATAAGAAATGTCAAAAATACGAACGCGCTTATCAAAGGTCTCTCAGTTGAGACCGGTGATTTTTTTTAAAAATAAGTTTCAGTCAGTTAGTTTTCCTTTAAGAATTTAACTGAACTAATTCTGGTGAAGTCCTTGATTTTCCAGAAGTTTATTCGACTTTGAAAAAAGTAAATTGTTGATTTTACAGTATAATACTGAAAGCAGAGGTTTCAGTTCAAAGCTGTAAACGCGCAGTAAGAAACGATAAAACTATCAATTTTTAACTTATCCGTGTAAAATTAGCAATTTTGTAGTTAATTACTGTAAAATATCCAATTTTAGAATTTTTTACCATAAAATTTGCTGCTGTATTATACTGTTAAAACAACAGTGTAATACTGGCAGCAGAGGTCCCTGTTTAAAACTGCAAAATGGACAGTAATAAACTATAAAACAAGAAGTTCTGTCAAGAACTAAACAAGCCTACTTTCCCGTACATCGACATCGGCAATCTAGCATCTGATCATTATTCTCTTGATCATCTGAGACTAAACATTATGTCAAACATACCTTTTTAGCACTTGAAGCTGATTTCTAAAAGCAAAATATACCCCTCTCATCAGATGAAATAGAGACATAAAAAGTAAATAAATGAATAAATGAAGTTTTGTCGCACCTTTTAAAGAATGTAACTGTTACAGTTCTTCCGTAGAAAAATTCTTCAATCGTTTTCAAAAAAAAAAAAAAAAAAAAAATTAAAAGTACAAAGTACATCAAAACACATTTTATCAAAGAAAGGAAAAAAAAACTCGTCCGTCGATAAAATGTCTCGATTTTCACTTTTAAACCGTTGCCAGTTGTTAAATATAAATAAAGAATAAAATGCCCTCGTGAATGAAACACTTTTGTTACAAAAAAAAATCGTCTGCCAAAAAAAAATAGTAATAAATAAAATAACACAAATGAATAAATAAACAAAAAATCGTCTGCACAGTCAGTCATTTTTTTTTTTGAGTCTGCATTTCCGCCATGTTTGTGGAGTCGGAGTCGGAACCAGAGTCCTCACAGAAGATTATTCAGAAAAGTACTTTACAAATATTATTTATCAAAACCATTTTTTTACAAAGTTAGTTTGAAGGAAATCCGACTTTAAGTTCCAGGATCAACATTCAACTTAAATTCCCCGTAGGCGCTAATGTTAAATTTTTTTCTGAATGGTTCAATATTGAACGAAAAATGGTTCAAACCAAAAAGCGAAATAAGGGAATGAACCTCTCCGAGATCTTTCAAACAAAAAAAAGTTTATTCCATTCGGATGGTTCACTCAGAAGTTATTAGGTGGGGAAAGGTTGCTTGAACGGTTCAATGTTGAACGAAAAAATGTTCAAATTGAAAATTTAAATACTGTAATGAAGTATCCTTGCTGAGATCCTTCGAACAAAAAAAAAGTTTATTTAAATCGGACTGTTCACTCAAAAATTATTAGGGGTGACAGCTTGCTTGAGCGGTTCAATGTTGAACGAGAAATTGTTCAAATCGGAAATGTAAATACGGGAATGAAGTATCCTTGATAAGATCTTTTGAACAAAAAAAAGTTTGTTGAAATCGGACTGTTCACTCAAAAGTTAGCATCGCGGGACAGGTTGTTTGAACGGTTCAAAGTTGAACCAAAAATTGTTCAAATCGAAAAATCAAATATGGGAATGAGTTGTACTCGCCGAAATCTTTCCAACAAAAAAAAGTTTGTTCAAATCGGAATGTTCACTCAAAAGTTATTGGGGGGGGGGGGGGAGGTTGCTTGAACGGTTCAATGTTGAACCAAAATTGTTCAAATCGAAAAATCAAATATGAGAATGAGTTGTAATCGCCGAGATCTATCCAACAAAAAAAAGTTTGTTCAAATCGGAATGTTCATTCAAAAGTTATTAGGGGGGAAAGGTTGCTTGAACGGTTCAATGTTGAACGAAAAATTGTTCAAATCGAAAATGTAGATACAGGAATGAAGTATCCTTGAAAAGATCTTTCGAACAAAAAAAAGTTTGTTCAAATCGGACTGTTAACTAAAAAGTTAGCATCGCGGGACAGGTTGTTTGAACGGCTCAAAGTTGAACCAAAAATTGTTCAAATCGAAAAATCAAATATGGGAATGAGCTGTACTCGCCGAGATCTTTCCAACAAAAAAAAGTTTGTCCAAATCGTAATATTCATTCAAAAGTTATTAGGTGGGGACAGACAGACAGACCGACCGACAGACCGACAGACCGACACACAAATTCCCCATCTCAATACCCTACTTTCAAATTTTTAATTTTTCGATATTCATTTTACCTTTTTATTTTTTTAACTTGGCGATATTTTTTGGACTTGGCGATATTTTTTAGATGCATTAAGCCAATTTTAATACTTTTTTCGTCTTTCTTTTATTTTTAACGGGAAAGTAGGCTAACTAGATTTTAACAGATTATTACTATAAACTAGCATTTTTACAGTTTATTACTGTAAACTAGCAATTTTACACTTTACTAGTAAACTGAAGCAGTTTTAGTTAATTTATCCAAAAGCAACAGTGTAATACTGGCAGAGGAGGTTCCAGTTTAAAACTGAAAAATGCACAGCAATAAACTGTAAAACCAGCTAACAGTTTACTACTGGGCAATTCCATCGTTACAGACGTAACAATCGCAGACTTTGAACACTAATAATTCTGGTTTGGGCTGATGAAAGTCTTCAATTTTTTTTCCTGTAGTGTAACTTGATGATGTTTATGCTACATTAAATTTGCGTGCAGATTGCTTAATTACAAAAAAATACAGAAATTAAAAACTGCCTGTTACAGACGTAATTCACAAAACAGCAAAAACTCGACTATGTCATACAACTTACAATATTCCTCTGAATTATACAGAAATTTTGAACTTTTTTTTTTAATACGTGTTCTAGAGACTTCAAGCTTTCTAAAACCATGAAGATTATGTGGATTTAGACTGCCAAATTTGTGAAAAAAATTCATAAACTTGTTACGGACGAAACAAAGTGGTGTTACAGACGTAACATCTGTGATTTGAAAGTAGAAAACAGTATTTTAAAGCAGGAATAAACAACGATTTTTGCACTAAAACAATACAGTAGCATTAATTAACACATTATTTGAATATTTTAAGTTATACTGTAACAGTTTTAGAAAATTTGGGTAAGTCTGGGGGAGATGAGAGCATATGCCGATATGTCAATATGTAACAAATTAATGCATCTTAAGACAATTATTTCCAAGAAAGATTGACACAAGAAAAGTTTAGAAGGGCCTTTACACAAATTTATTTATTTGTTTTCTGAAAATTAATGCATAATGGAGCTGCTACATAAAAAAATCGGGAAAGTAATTTCCTCCCTGGAATCAGTGATTGGTCTTAGGAGAACTTAAAAATTTGAAAATGTTTGATGATATAGCAGAATACTAGTACCAAACTAAAATTTAACCTTCTTGGTGACAGTTGGTCAATTTTGATAATTTTTTTTGAATGAAAAAATGTGTCCTTTTTCGTCCGACGTTCTCGAAATTCGAACGGCATTTTCGTATTCTGTTCGAAAACAATGCATTTCGCGGGCTTTTGGCAAATTCGCGATGTTAGCCCACCGCTCTTCCAATTTTGGCGTCAGCTTTAAAACATTTTCCTGGGGCATATAAATAATTTTAACTTTTCCTGCAATGGAGTTTGCACACTGAAAAAAGGAAAGAGCGTCGTTGACAAATGCTGTTCTAGATCTTACTCTCTGCCAAACCTGGTGCTTGACCATACCTCCAACTCCATCCACAGCTCCCTTTCCATGTGACGTAGCAAAAAAATGCCAGTTGAGGTATAAATTATAATCAGTTATACCATATGTGTATTTTATTAATCTTAAGAAATAAATTTCAATTACATGCCGACATAATTAAAAATTTCAAAATCAGAATACCAGAAACTTTAGTACTCGTACCATATTATGCTATATACATGTATTGCTCATCCTGTGCTTTTTACCTATTTAATTGGAAATTTACTTTTGCTACGGACGTAACATAGAGCCATTTGTTATGTCCGAAATGTTACGTCTGTAACAGCATTAATTTAAAAACTAAATCAGTTGCAATATTTTTAACTATGGTGGGCAATTACTCTAAGAATTTGCCAAAAGGACCATTAAGGGTTTTTTTTAATTTTGATTTTTTAGGACGTAATGACAACTTTTGCTTCTTTTTTGTTACAGACGTAACATCAAACTTCTTTTTTTCAAACTTCAATTACACCATTTAGATCAATTCAAAAGAAATTAATGAATGCATATTATTATAGTACCGTCTTAGTAGTTAAAATTGTGCTACAAGTAGTTATTTTTGTTTTTATTTTTCGATGAGAAATATGCATTTGAAAATGTGTTCTTTTTTCTGATTTTTTACAAGTTCGTGAATATCGTACTTCCAACTAAGAAAACAAGTATTATTCTAACTCTCACCAAAAAACCAATGCAAGATTCTTAAAATATACATCTTAAGCTTTAAAATGATGTATAACATAGCAACATAACTTCAATATGAATTTTTGACCAATTGGTTTCACTTTTCATGGAATGGCCCTACTGTAAAATAAGGATTTCTTCCAGTTTGTTACTGTAAACTTACTATAAAATTATCTGTATTATACTGTAAAAACAACATTCATTTTTGTAGTGAATGTGCTTTGTTTAAATTACTGTATAATAGTTCCTCTTGGACTGCATACTGTACTGCAAATATTTTTCAAATTTCCTTTAAGTTCAGTAGATAATGAGAGCTTTTTTTTAATTGTGTTGAAAAATGTAATTGCATTTAGCTGTGATCTTAGCAGGGATGCAGGGGTTGATTGGTCAATCCCTCCACAAAAGTTTTTGGTTTTAAGCAACATTGCTTATTTTAGTTGTTTTTAAGTTTTTTTTTTCCTTTCCAATGAAGCTGCGTAAGCGAAAAGACTCCTTTTGCAGACCCAGTGCGATCCCCCCGACAAAGCATCCAGTCTTTGCGTGTGCCACCATTAAGGCGCTGTGATGCGTTGGCACAGATAATTTTGACGCCCAGTTACCGCCAGATGGAGGCACCTGGGCTCTCTTCGATGCGAAACTGCACTAGGAGTTTAATTTTGCCGAAGGATGTTCAATGTCAAACGAATATCCCAAGGGATCTTTTACATGCCGCACAATCATACGACATGGGCGCTGGGGATTTTTCTGCATCACGAAAATCCACCGACTGGCCACTGCAGGTCAGAACCAGGCTTGGAGTAATCGCCGATTACGTAATAGTAATTAACGTAATCGATTACGTTTTTCTGTAATCGAAATCATAATCATAATTTGGAAATGGGACACACGTAATCGTGTAATCGTAATTTTAATCATATATTTCTTGTGTAATCGTAATTGTAATCTTTCTTTCAATAATCGTAATTGTAATCTTTCTTTCAATAATCGTAATTTAGCCTTGTAATCGTGTAATCTAACTTTTTTTTCAAAATATTTTCAGCCACAAGTTAATCTTAGTTTATGCTTAGTATGTTTATGTTCATATTATTTGAAATCAATAAATATATAAAAAAAGGAAAAATTGCATATTTATCGTTTTTTAAAACATTTTTCATGTTTAAAAGATGTTAAATTTTACTTGAGAATTTTATAAAAATTTCATCTAAAAATTTTAAGAGCATTTTTTCAGAACATTATAATTCCAATAGTGATTACATGTAGACAATTTATAAATTGCCAATATATATTTTTCGTGATAATAAATTTTCACCAAAATAAATAAATGGTTAATTTAACAGATTATATTATTACTTGTTGTGTGCAATAGTGTATAATATTTTAAGGAAGTTTTAAATTTAACATGCTTCGTTTTCCTTCCCCTTAACTAATAAGGTGCACTGAAACTTGACCCAGTCCCGAACAAAAATTTCTGGATCCTCCCCCTCTGTATATATATAAAATATATATTCCTCCGAAAGCTGTAATCGTGTAATCAAAATCGTAATCGGCGTATAATAATCGTAATCGATTACATCTCCATATATTATTTCTCTAAGCCGAATCCTATACCCGGTCGAAACTCGCTCATTTCTTTATCGAATTGCAAGAAAATTTATGATTTTGAAGCTTATCCCGCGGGCTATTGACGAAAATTAGACCCACCCTCTAAAAAGTGTCGGTTCGTTTTTTATTCGAACTTCAATTTTTGGGCACAAAATTGACTCTATCTAGCGAAATAATTGTCGTATCGTCTCCATTTTGATTTCATTCGAAAGATTAAAAAAAATGCGTTCTTTAGAACGTTTCTCCGCTAGCGCCGCGTAACGAGAATCTCGAAAATCCACGTTTAAGCGACTTATAAGCGATTGAAGTTTGAAAAAGTTAAATTTTTTGCTCAACTGTTAAAATCGTTACATTGTTGTTCAAATCAATTTTAAATGCGACATTTCAAGCCAAGGCTTAGCTCGGTAAACCTTAATTGTAACTTTTATTGTTTCAAAATACTATGGTAGTTTTGCGATAACGTTAGTATTTAGTTTAGTAGTAGCCTTGGGTATTTGATTTTAATATAGGGTATCACTTTGTAGTAGTTGTAAAAGTGAACGTGTCTTTGATCTCTTTGAAAAGTTGTCAGAACGACGGCAGTAGATGGCGATGTTGTGCAAATGAAGCCAATAAAAATTGTCGTATTAAATTTTAAGTTTAGAGTTTTTTTTTTTTTTTTTTTTTTTTTGCGGAATTGCGCACGGGTCACCTAGTTTTTTACATAATCTAATCGTGCCGTAATTGTAATTGTGATTTGGCAGAAGACTGTAATCGTAATCGTAATTGTAATCTCCAATTTTTCATGCTTGTAATCATAATCGTAATGGATTACATTTTCTCATAATTGACTCCAAGCCTGGTCAGAACCCGGGCCATCGGCGTGGAAGGCCAACTCCTTATCACCGCATTTGTGTGTAAGGTCTATATAACAAAAATCGTGCTCAGGTAAGTATTCTGATTGCGCATTAATTGCTCATTTACGACCATTGCTCTCGCGAGAAAAATTTTGTCCTTAACAATGATTTTTTTTTTCTTGCTGACTCAGAAACTCCTGCGCAAACCTCACGAAACTTAAGTGGGCGACAAGAAAAACCTTTTAGCTTCAACAATGAGCGTTATCTCTAAATGTGTTGTCAAATATAAAACCTGTTATCTAAAACAAGCAAGCTCGGCGAAGCGCTTTAAGTTCAAAACTTATTGATGCCAGTGAAATTTAAAGCAACGTTAATTGCTTTAAGGAAAAAGTAAAAATATTTCAACTGATTTCAAGCATCCCATGTCGTATGATACTCTCTTTGAAATTTTTAAGAGTAATTTTTAAGTTATGTTTTTAAAAATCGTTTTATATTTTTAGCAGCGATAACTTTCTTCAGAGATGCATCTTAGAAAACAAATGCTCTGTTACTACAGTCTTTGCAAAGCCATAGTTTAGTGACTTATGTAGACTTGTTTCACTTGACGGAAATCATGATTAGGTTCTGCAATTGTTTTCGATATGACGTGTATTTTCGTGGCTAATTAGTTAGGTGAGAGTACATTGAAATTGCTAGCTGAAAAAAAATAAGGAAGACAGTCTATAAATGTGGTGTGCAGAATTTTATTCATTGGCTGGCGTGTTTGTTTTGTTTATTCAATCAAGTACCTTAGCCAACTTTGAATGCACTGCTACTTGGCCATCTTAATACTGTCAAACAGGAGCAGGAGGAATAACTGAAGATGTTGAAATTGAGAGATAATTTTGCTTCCGATTCCAAAGAACGTTTACAAAGAAAGTAAGTGCATCCAAAGTTTCATATTTCTTCGCCATTTGATTCATACTTGAACCGAGATATGAGGGGACTAACTTTTTAACGAGCTTATACATCAACAAAAATTCTAGTTTATGTGTGAAACAATATATGAAGAGGAGTAAACCTCTCATATTTTTCTTTAAATTTATGCTTTATTAGGTGGCCGAAGTACTGGAAGAAGCCAAACTCCATCAAACTTGTATTAATACATGAGATAAAGTATGAGAAGAGTGACCCTGCTATGATTGAGTTGTCACTGTTGATTATAATTATGCAAACTATTCTTCATTTACGTTAAATGATGTTGACAAAATTCTGCTAGTGATGTATAAACTTCTCTATTATCAAACTAGTCACAACTCGTGCAATCATCTGTTAACTCGTGAAATCAGAAGCAAAATGTTAGTTTTACAGAAAAGGAAAAACCATCAGTTTCTTTAGCGAAATGATTCTCCTGTATTGAAAAACGATTTTCCAATATGAGTGGAAATACAGAGATACAAAAACTTGAAATAATGCTTGATATGCAGGACGATGTATCATTCCTCTTAGATTGGATGATTTTGATTGGTTTACCATATTACGGAAAATTCCCAACACTGGACTGTAGCCTAAGATCATTATTCAGTTTTCTGATAAATCCAATATCATTCGTTCTGTTCACCGCTTTTGAAATTTATTACATCTTACTGATATTCTTCGTTGATTTTACCGACAACATCTATTCTGAAATACTATCAGTATGCGTAAACTTGCTTATCATAACGCTTCGGTTTTCTTTGTGTTTGAAAAAGCGAAAATTTTTGAAACTGTTATCTAATTTGAGAAAGTTTCGAGTGTCAGAGAAGATACCCCCTTGCTGTTCCTTGAAGGAAAAAGTTGTTTTGGGTGCCATAGTGAGCCTCGTCATTCCATCGTTAACTTCTTACATAAGCATATGGCTTCTTCTTCAAGCAGGCAGCTGGAAATTAAGTGTGTGGGATGGATTCTTCTTCAACAATCCACCAGGCGACCAACTCCGAACTTTTCTCTGGATATTTTTCACCCAAGCAGGCTATACACTACATTTCTACGCCGTGCCTACTTTATGCATAAACCTGTTCTGTTACGTATACATTTCTTTCGAAAATACTCTGCACAATATTTTGTTGAACCTCCAGAAAGAACAGAGTTCGAAATTCGAACCACAATCAATGAAACGGATCGTGGGAATCATCCACAAAACCCGGAAACTTCACCAAGAAATCGAAGATTGTATCTCGTTCCACGTATTTGTAGTTTACGTTCTAGTGGTACTAAATTTCTTGAATCTATTCGGCATCGCTACCACTACTCACAGTGTCTTCGGATCAGCCAGAATAGTCTACGCTGCGTTCCTGTTCAGCTGGTCGTCCATTTGGTTCGTTGTGCTGACTCTGTCCGGGTCGAAGACAAGTGAGGTGTGTGTTCTAAACGACGAACTTCAGAATGAAATCATCCAGAAGTGCATGGACTCGAAAGATATCCAATGCCACGAAGCATTGAACGTCATGCTCTATTTACAATGCTGCAAGTTAAACTTGTCTTTCACAGCGTGGGGAGTTTTCAAACTTAATAAGGAACTTCTGTTGACCACGGTTGGTGTAATTACGTCTTATGGCGCTATAATTGCAGCAATATAAAATTGAGTTTCATTACTATATGCATTTTAGGAACACTTTTTGAGCTCTATTTTGTGACACTAATCATAAAGCTTTATATTAAACATTATAAATATTTACTTTTTTTATGCCATACACGGTAAAAAAAAAAAAAAAAAGCCGTCGTTCTTACAGTATAATGCTAGCAGCAGAGGTTCCAGTTCAAAACAGTAAAAGCACAGTAATAAGCAGTAAAACTAGCTATTTTATAGTTTAGTACTGTAAAACTAGTAATTTTACAGTCTATTACTGTAAAATTAGCAATTTTACGACAAAACTGGCAGTATTATACTGTAAAAACAGCAGTATAATACTAGCAGCAGAGGTTCCAGTTTAAAACTGTAAAATGAAATGTAATAACTCTGAAACTAACAATTTTATAGTTTATTACTATAAAATTACTGTAAAATTAGCTGTATTATACTGTAAAAACAGCATCTGTTTTTTACAGTATAGGAAGTAAAAGTTTTGGCTGCTTAAACTTGTCTTTTACAGCGTGGGGCGTTTTCAAACTTAACAAGGAACGTCTGTTGACCACTGTTGGTGTAATTACATCTTATCGCGCTATAATTGCCGCAATATAAAATTGAGTTTCAATTACCATATGCATTTCAGAGACACTTTATGAACTCTGTTTCATGACACTGAACATTATAACTTTGTATTAAGCATTTTTAATATTAACTTTGTTTGATGCCATAAGGGAATCAAAGTTTTACAAATTTAACTCGTCTTTCATAGCGTGGAGAGCTTTGAAACTAAATATGTAGTTTATTTTAACCATTTTTACTTCCTTTTACGTAGTAAAGGAAGTATTGTGATCGCGACAAAAAAATCACTCAAATTTGAGTCTAAATTTTGATTTTGCTCACCCTCGGATGAATGTTCAGTAGTTTTTTCGACCTGTCAGCACGTGCATATGTACGTACCAACATATAGGCAGCCGAAAAATCCTTTTCAACCACCCCCGAGCTCATTACGACGCGTTTTCTCGTGACGTCTGTAGGTACGTAAGTGCGGATGTATGTATGTATGTATGTGGGTCGCATAACTCAAAAACTATATGCCATAGAAGCTTCTAGCTTGGTATGTAGGCTCTGAGGATGGTCTAGTTGTGCACCTCCCCTTGTGGTTGCATTCGAATGTTCCCAAGGGGGTGTTTTACCCCTTTTTTGGGGTAAATCAGTGTTAATTTTAATGCAGGCTCTAGTGATATGAATTGGCGCGACCACTTAGTGATCTGTTGCCAAGCTTTTGGTCGCCAAGTGTTTGACGCCAACTTGGCGACATATCGCCAAGTTGGCGACAAGTTTGGCGAAAAAATTATTTTTTGAATTTGGGTTCATCTTGGCGCTATTGGCGAAAAATTTGCTGAATGATCTTAAAATCAGGAATATTTAGAAAATTAACCATTGTAAAATATTTTTTGCATTGTTTCGTGGCAGATTAGGGGAGTAAATATTTGAATTGTTACCTTGCTCACTCCAAGCACTTTTTTTAACACTTAAGGCAACTACTAAGAAATTTACACGTAAAAGGAAGTAGTGTGGGGTCCCTACAAGATTTTTTATGTAATTATGATTTATGGCGTGATTATTGCCGCGATATAAAACTGAGCTGTAATACTGTATGTTTATGACGGACATTTTCTGTACTATTTTATGATATTGGACATAGTGACTTTTTACTAAACATTCTAAATGTTTACTTTATTTTATGATATAGTACTATTGGTTTTTACTATACATAGCTCAAACGTAACAAATCTTTATTGTCATTATATATGAAAAACTGCATAAAACAATTTCTCTATTTCCAACCGTCACACTCAAACTTTTATGTATATTTATTGTATCTTTTGTATAAAATGTGCTAAATATTCTTAAAATATTAATTATAATGAATTTAAATTAGTTATTAAAATTAAAATTGCTAATTATAATAACCATCTTAAATAATTATTAGTTTGATTCATAGGTAAATGAACCAGATTATTGTTCTACTGAGGACAATTTAGAATCTTGTTCGAAATCTGATGTTGAATAAATTAATGTAATGAAAGCAGGGCAATTATGAAGCAAAAAAAGAAAAACATGATTAAAAATTACTAATTTTTGTTCTACAACAAAGTTTTCTGAATTGAATATAACTATGCACAAGGAAAAATTTCAATGACATAAAATCATCATTCAAAAATAACTTTCAAATAATAACTTCAAAACTATTGGATGATGAAATTAATAGAGTACACTCTTGCCAACTTATTTTAAATTCAAATATAGAGTTAAAACAGGTTTTATAACTTGCCAGTTCTTGTTGAAATCAAATATGTACTAAAAAAGAAATAAAGCAATGCAAAGAAATGAAGGGGGTAGGAGGCAGAAACTCTGAAGTTTTTTTTTTTTTTTTTGTTAAATTTAGCTTTATTATTGGATTTTCATATTTTTGATAAAATGACCTCTTCAGAATGCGAAATATAGCATTCAAAACGAACTAGGTTGATTTTCACTCATTTTTATCAAATAGCATGAAAAAAGTCTGATTATTGGAATTTTCAGTTTCTATTTCCGTGAAATAAATCAATCCACTGAGAAAAAAAATAGTTTTTCACTCGATCATTGCTTTTTAACCGTGAAAAGTGAGGGGGAAAGAACCTTTCCCAGTCGCCCCCTTGCCCCCTGTACGAACCGCCTATGGTTGTAGAATCAAGAACACCAACTTCTTTGAATGTTCTGCTGTTCAACCAACATTGTTACAAAACAAAAATATCCTTCAAATGATACTTGTACAACAGGACGGTTTCACCGTAACGCGTGTAACATTTGTACCCAATATTTTCTTTTGAAAGCGCTTCATCATTAACTGAACCTAAAAAATATAAAAACAAAGCATCTGTTAATGTTATCTTATTTTATGTTATTTTATAAAACAATGATATGCACTACATAATTATTCTCTGTTTTATAATTAATTATAATTTTTTCAAAATTTGTAACCAAGTTCATTTTTCATCTGTCTCACGCATTACAACTTTTATAGGAGTAATAATTGATTAAAAAAACTGAGAATAGTTATATTGTTCATAACAATGTTTTATAATATGGGGGGGGGGGGTGTAACATAAGATAATATTACCTGATGCTTTTTTTTCGATACTATGCTAATAAAAAAGGACTTAAAAAAGAAAAAAAAAGTGTCCAAATGCCACACAAGATGACAGTTTAATCTCATCATAGGTAAAAGGTCAGTTCATTTGGTACATCAAAACACCATAAGTCACGATGACACCAATGACCGTCAAAATGAACCCTCTGCTTATCACGAACATGTTCCAGCCCGTCACTGAAAGATTCGTCCCTTTAATATTTTGCAAAAGAATGCTGAACGTCATCAATTTCACCGCATCGTGGGCAGAATGCTTCACAACCTCATCAGAACACTCACATATGACAGTTTTGAGGTTTTCACTTTCTTCGCTCACCCTTGAACCACAGTAGGTCAAAATGCAGAAACTGAGAAGCGACGTCACGAAAAGAACTCCAACGTAGGCGTTGGTTACTGGCGTGTTGTATTTCTTATCGGTCGAAATCAAAACGCTGACAGTGTTCAAAAATCCGCTCATCATCGTTGCATATAGCATCATCACACAAGCGCTGAAAGCGTCATCAACTTCCTTCACCATCAGGACGATGGTTTTGAACAACGTGATGTTGCGCGAAATGTTTTCTTGTCTGAAGCTTCCTCTCACATTTGCCATCAGCTGGTGTCCGTAAGCCTTCATTATATCACTGACAGCTTTGAACGAATTGTAACAAAGCAACAGCACAATGTAACAAGTCAGACTGCTGATGTTGTAAGTTGAGACGATTGAAAACATAACCACCCACACGTAATTCTCTAGCGCTGTAGAACTAAACGGGAAATGTGCTTTGATGATCTCCAAGTAGTCAGTCCACATATCAAAAAAGAAAAATATAACCTGAATAGCAGTTACAGACGTAACTACAATAGCAATTATAAGGAAATCCAGCACGACAGTATTACTGCCGATATAGATACCGGGATTTATCAAAACGGAGAAATGGTAGATAAACTTGAGAGCAGAATAAATCTTTTCCTTCTTGGAGATCAAGAGGAGCATATTGATGAAACCGCAAACCCCAACACCATAAAAAGTAAATCGGTTAGCGTTTGATGGCAAGATCTGGTAAACATATAGCGAAGATAAAATGAACAAAATCGTTTTTATGAAACTTAGAAGCCAGCACCAGAGTTTTGTTTTTCCACTAACTTCCTTAAAGTTGTGTGATAAAACAGAGGGCGGTATGGGGAAGCCTATCAATAAAGTGGCCAGTAGTATCATATTAAAAGAGCTCTGATTTTTTTCAGGGACATAAAGCTCGTCATGGTATTTACTGGGGGCTGGCACAAAAAGTTCTTTCCTTTTTCTCAGATACATATTTATTTTAATTTGGTTTTTATTCTCATACAAGCTCTATATAATTATGCAATCTACCCAATTTTTCCCGTTTTCAAATTAACTAACTAAAAGTTTTGAGTTAAATCATTTTTTTTAAAAATGGTTAAGGTTAATGTCTATGAATTATTGCATTATTCACAACATAAAGATAATCCAGAGCATATGAAATTTGAACAGAAGATGTTAATTTCAGCTTAAACATTTCACCCCTTAGATGCTAAAATTGAAAGAGAAATTTATGTTATTGCTTATACTGAATTAGTTTGTAGATCTTTTAATTACATTCTTCCCATTTTGAAGATTCTCTGTATAAAAAACATATTGCAGATTTGATATGAAATAAAATATAAAAGGCAAAACATTTTGTAGCAATTTCTTGCTCAATATTATCCAGATTCGTATGAAATTACTTAAACGAATGTCCATGTCTTTTTATTTATGCATATAATACCACTAATTTGGCTTTCTGTTATTGTTCACCAAGACATTTCTGCTAGAGCAATATTTCTACAACTTTAAGTCCTTCGATGTTAAAAGTCAACTAATAATTTAAATTTCTATCAACTGTACGCTTATTAAAAAAATTTCCTTACTATTACTCCTTTTCACATTAAGAGTAGAAGTTAAAATTCAAAAACATATAGTCCTTTTTTTGCGGGCCAATGATTTCAGTTCTTTTTGTAAAAATGAATAAGTAATTTATCAGTGTGTGTAAAATTTTTAAAAATGCATGAATACTTTCATTTCAATTTCTTAAGTTCCATCTTAATTACTTTTATCTCTGATCTCTGCCTTTAAAAGCCAATAAAGGAATCTCTTAATAGCTAATAAAATGCTTTAGCTTTGGTCACGATTTTCACCATAAACTGGATATTGAAGACTTAAAAACATAATTTAAGCCGTTGATAATATCAATAGCCATTGATGTATGTTTCCGACAACAAGCAGGATATAAAAATGAACAACAAAGCCACTTTTGAGTCATTAAATTAACTTTTTCCAAACACTCTTAAAACTGATGGAAACCTTTAAAACTATTTAAACTATTTCTCTCAGATAGTTTTCTTCAAGAAATTATGAAAGATCCATCAATATGCATAACAGTGTTAAATGACAGCATTAACTCTTGGATTTAAAAATATAAAACGATGTTAAAAACATAAACTGGAGGCTCACAGATTTGGTTTAACTTCGTGGAAAGGGTATTTCTTCCCCGATAATACTGAGAAAACTAAATTAAAAGACTAGGCTCCTAAGAAAACATGACCTGGGTCTATGATTGACACTTTGATTTATTGAGCGAAAAACAAAGAAACAAAAAGTGAAATAGAGGGCGCAGGGTTATGATTCGTCTAACATACGGCTACAAGAGCATAAAAAATCTTTTATATGATAGAAATGATTTAAAAAAAAAAAAATGCTCAAGAACTGTTAAATTTCTATCAAATTTCCATAAAGCTTTTCTTAAAGAAAATGCATTTTTATTAGAAAGAGATATGAAAAAGAACAAGTATTGGAACGCATCTGACTTTACATACAAATACAATCAATAGACCATTTATTTCAACACTTAAAAGGACATATTTCTCTAATATTCACTCACGCGATATTTGCTTAGCAGAATGCATTAAAAATTACAGGGTGACTTTTTTTCTACTGCATGTTGTTTCAATCATAGCAGATTCGTCTTAAAAAAAATTGATTTTTCCCGATGAAAATGTCACGTTCAAGCAAGAAAAATGAAAGAAAAAGAAAAATATACTTACTTTGGAAATATACACCTCATTATGCACGTGGTTTTAATGGCATTGTTCAGATTTTCAGAAAAAACGATAATGTCTTCATTATTACGTCACGCAATTCAAATTTTTTTGAAAGATTTATTTTAGTAGATGTGCGCAAGTGTTACAGTAAAACCCCGATCTAAAGTTTTTCGTTGTCCAACTAGAAATAATCTGGTATGGTCCCCACACTACCTCCTTTTATGTGTAAAGTACTTGGATTGAGAAAGATAACAATTCAAACATTTACACCCTGTTTTTCACGAAACAATTCAAAAAAATGTTTTACAATGATTAATTTTCTAAATACCGCCGTCAGCGCCAAATTGAACCCAAATTCAAAAAAATATTTTTTTTACGGCGACCAAAAGCTTGGCGATATATCGCCAAGTGGTCGCGCCAATTCATATTACTTCATTAGAACCACCCTCAGAGCCTACATAACTACATATCAAACTAGAAGCTACTACGACATATAGTTTTTGAATTATGCGCCAGACATACGCACCAACATACCTACGCAACGCACATACATACGTATATACAGACGTCACGAGAAAACTCGTCGTAATTAGAGAACCTTTGGGGATGATTGAAAAAGATTTTTCGGCTGGTTATTAGGGTGGTTCAAAAAAAAATTTTTTTTCGCTATAGACCAAGGCGCACCCTATTTTTTTTTACATTTATGTACAAAATCACTCTCCTAAAATTTCAACATTCTACTCTTAATGGAAGATGGTGCTCAAACACCCTTCATTTATATGCTTTTTCGCAATTTCTGAGATTTTCAGAGGAAGAAGACCATTTTCTTTCAAAGGATTTTTGTTCTTCAGTTTGTGTGATTTTCCAAAACATAAATATTACTTAAAACAATTGGAAATTTTCTAATTTTCGAACTTTGTTATTTTCGAACATTGACAAATCGTATACGTGATAGGTATAGAAAATAAACTTTTATGTGACAGTAAGTATCTATTCTTATTCTAACCCATCAATATTACTAATATTTTTGAGATCTATCACAGGTTAAATTGAAAAAAAAGCATTTGTTCCGATTGACCCTTATCAGCGGTGTGCATCTGAACACCTTTAAATCCTTCTATACATAAATAATAACAGTTCAACATGTTTTGTCTTTGCTTGGAATCAGAGGCGTATTTGGACGTGAGGCCGCGCTGTGCTTTTGAAACTGGCCGCCCCACCCTTGAGGTGTTGAATTTCAGAGTTATAAAAAAAACTTTCTTTACTTATTGGTGTACAAAATTTTATTGAAATGGATCATGGCTTCGTTTAAATATTAAGGAAAAAAATAAAATCAATAAATAAATAAACGATAAAATAATTTTAAAAAATGTGTAATGAATACAATCGAACTCGTTTGTAACGAGCTCGGATATAACGAGAACTCGGATTTAACGAGGGAAACGAGAATATTTTGTTGGATCAATGTTAAATCTATGGAACAGAATTCGTTTTTAAGGAGCAAGACCCGGTTTTAACGAACAATTTTTTTTTTCTGTCTCGCAGTCTTTTTTTCTCATCTTTGTAGTCTTATTCCTGTCTTATTTTTTTTCCCCTGCTGTTCAATACTTTTGTATGAAAAATTCCACCAGCATTTCAGTGTTATTAAATAAAGAACAGTATTTAATTCAATTAATTAATGTAATTCCCGCGGCCGATCCGCCCTGCTGTCTAAAAAAAAAAGGTCTTCACTTTGCATGGAAAAAGTGCCGCCCCCCCCAATCGTGCCGCCCTGGGCTATAGCCCATTAAGCCCATGCGTAAATACGGCACTGCTTGGAATATCAACAGCAAATCAAAACCGAAGTTTTTATCCAAAAGATTAAATTCAAAAAAAAAAAAACTATTGATTACTTTTTTTACAGTCAAAGCTGAAAAGTGTACCGATTCAAACCGTTTTACAGTTCACGTATTTTCGAATTCAGACAACATACTTTAAAATTAAAAAAAATTATATACACTGCTCGACATTGAAAATGCAACACCAAGAAGGAGTGGTCAGAAATTGAGGAAATTTGGTAAGAAGACAGAGACAGCATGGAACAATAAGTGATATTTATTTCAAAATAAATAAGCAAAATTTAGAGCGAGGACGGCTTCGGCTCAGTAAGAAGTAGGACCACCGCGGACAGCGATGCACGAAGAAACACGTCTAGGCATGGAGTCAATAAGCCTGCGGATGGTGTCCTGAGGGATGGCACTCCATTCCCTTTCAACCATTTGCCACAGTTCGTCCTCTGAACGAGGCAGTGGCAGGTTTTGCAAACGGCCTCCAATCACGTCCCACACATGTTCGATTGGTGACAAGTCAGGAGAGTATGGTGGCATCTGTACACCTCGTAGAGCATGTTGGCTGATTCGAGCACTGCGAGGCCGGGCGTTATCCTGTTGAAAAATTGCATTTGGCAGACCCTGAAGGTAGGGGATTGCCACCGGCCGCAGTACATTATCTACATATCGTTGGGCCGTCATAGTGCCCCGAATACGAACTAGAGGTGATACGAAATTGTATGCAATAGCGCCCCAAACCATTATGCCACGTTGTCGCGCTGTGGGGCGTTCCACAGTTACTGCCGGATTCGATCTTTCTCTACGTCGACGCTATACACGTATGCGATGACTATCGCTGGACAAACAGAAGCGGGATTCATCTGAGAACACTACGGTTTGCCGTTCTGCCATCCACGTCGCTCTGGTCCGGCACCATTCCAAACGTTGGAGTCTGTGCTGTGAGGTCAATGGCAGTCTTCTTAGCGGGCGCCGTGATTGCAGGCCACGTGCAACCAGTCGACGGGAAATGGTTCTGGTCGACACAGGAACATCCAGGGTACCTTGCACGTGCTGCAGAATCGACGTACAAGTGACTTGCGGGTCCGCCACAGCTTGTCGGTGAATCCGTCGATCCAAGCGGTCTGACGTCACTCTGGCTGCACCTTCACCCCTCAATGTGGCTACATTTCCTCTTTCCAACCATCTCCGACACAGCCGATGCACAGTGCTTGCATCCATGTGGGTATCAGCTGCAATTTGATGTATGGACCAACCTCCCTTTCTCAGTCCGATCACCATACCCCTTGTAAAGTCGTCTATATGCTGGAAGTGTCTTCGTTGAGGACGGCGTGGCATTTCCTCCTATCACACGTATCCTTCGAGACAAAAACTAACTTTCTCCGATAATTAGTCTGGCAGAAAAACCAATATGAACATAGCCCACTTTTCAACTTCATTCTCTTATATCTTACTTCACGTGCGTCGGAGAGCTGCGCATTTCATATTATTTGCATAACTCAGTGACATGCGTCTACGGTAAAATTTGCATGAATTTCTGACCACTCCTTCTTGGTGTTGCATTTTCAATGTCGAGCAGTGTATATATGCATGCAATAAATGCCAACAACGATTTTATGACATCCATAGCGACTCCAGTTTCGACCTTGTCGTGGACTCATCAGTCTTGGAATGGTCAATAACCAAGCGGGAAAAAAATATTCTTGAAGCTGAGATTAACTACAAATTACAGCTTTAGGGAAATGTGTATCTGGAGATTCTGTTTTTTTTTTTTTTTTAAATAAGCAAAGAATAAGACCTCAATTCTGGAAAATGAATTCCTTCTTATTAATTTAATTTTTTGTTTGATCCTTTTTTCTCTGACCGAATATTTTTTTTATTTGTAAATGCAAAATCCCCCCCCCCTCCCAGCTGCTCCTTGCATAAATTTTTAGTACCAGGGGACCGAGCCCGCTCGGTAAAAAAAAAAAAAAGGGTTTTTAAACTTGTATTTTTTGCTAAAATACGAAGTAATTATTTAGATAAACTTGAAAAGCATTTTTAAGCCTTTGGTTGCAATTACGTATTTAAAACAGCTGTAATTTGTTTTAAAAAACACAACCTTTTTAATCCATGCTCACCATTAAATCACACGTAATTTCGTTTCATTTGGCGCCGAAGACGCGGAAGGTGTTGATGAGAATGGATGCATTAGTCCTGTTCTCCAGTACGCATTTGGTTCCAGTTGGTTTTGACTTTCATTTTACTTACATTTTACACATTTTACATTATACATTTACATTATACATTTTACATTACACTTCAAAGTTCCCCCCGTACATACCACAACTCGTGGTTTAACCAGGATGGGGCCCTGAAGAGCGCTTTGTTCATTTTTGATCCAGGCCATAGGGCCGAGCAAACCCTTGACCCAGCATCCCCAGGAGGTATCGTTTCACTTGGAGGATTTTATGACCATGAACATTTTTAACGTCCCTCAGCCATCATTAATGAAGACGGTGGATCTTTTATCGGCTGGGCTTCCTCTATATCAGTGGTTCTCAACCTTTTTACAGCTACCGCCCCCTTTAGGAGTGAAAATTGTTTCAACGCCCCCTTTGAGAACGGATGTAAAACTGGAAGGGAGAGGGGAGGTAAAGCACTTTTTTGGACCAGTTTAACTCTATAATTTTGCTCAAACAGATTGCAAACTATGCTGCAGAAAAACATGCTTAATGCTTTTTTTTTTTTGTCTTTATATAATATTTTTTCAAAAAAAACGAGCATTTTTTTTCCTCTGAAAAGCTTTGTCAGAGTGATAATCAAATGCCTAGAATGGGACCATTAAATGAGTGAACCATTTTTAAGTTAAATGAGAACAACACGGTTTGAAATAAAAATGCAATTTTCAACAATGCAATTTTCAAATGCAATTTTTTATTTGAAAACAAATATATTTTGAAAAATACACTACTTTCAGATAGTTCCTTGACCAGTCCGATTCCTAACATTGTGCGCAGTGTTGTTCTTCTTTACCTCATTTATAGAATGCACATTTCCTATTTATTACGTACGGATATAGGATTATACTGTGGAAGGAAGGACAATAACTAAGCCGGACCTTCCAATTTTCCCAGCCTTGAAACTATGACCCATACCTGTCACCCTTAAAGATTATAAATCAAGTTTCTATTTTAAAAGAAACTGAAATAAGTTGAATTTACGAATTAAAAGATAAGTTAATTTGAAAGAAATTCTTTTTGAGAAATTTATTGCTGTGAAGGTTAGATAAGATAGTAAAAGAAATAAGTATACCTTTGGCGTCATCAGAGTAAAGATGGCTGTGAGGTATTGAGGATATCCCCCGAAATTACTTTGGAAAACGAAGTCGTCAAAGTGCAGTTTCTTTTATCTTAGGTTTTGTGCTGTTGAGACTTGGGTTCAGATTCCACCATAGGTGAAACATTTAAAATTGACGCTATTTTAGGCAATTTTTGGTAACGTTAACTAGGGAGAAAGAGGTCTCTCTTAATGATTTTTTGAAATTGAAATTATTTTAAGGCTAAGTTTAACAATGTTAGGAAGTCAGAGCTATTTCCAGTGTTCTCTGAAATTGAAGTATAAAAAACGCAAATTTAAGCTTTTTTTTTGTTGATGTTGACTCAAAGGTTCCGGAGTTTCCTCCGAAATTTATTTTCCGCATTGAACTCTGAAGAATGCGTTTGTTCAGAGTTCAACCTTTGGTGTTGCTTTGGTTTGGCTTTGGGGGGGGGGGGGGGATGCTCTAACGGCACAATGAGTCTGTCAAGTCGGGTGGCTCTCACACAGACTTTTTTAGAAATTGACCTGGTAACGTTTAGAGAAGAGGCGAGTAGTTCGAGATCCGCTCCCTTCATCGAAAACTTTTCAAATGGACATCAATAAAATTTGGCTATTATAGGTAGTTACGCTATGGAAAGGGGCACACACCTGAAAAAACTTTTTTGAAATTCATGCGCTGTTAGTAAAAATTTTAGGCTATCCTTCATGACATTAGGAGAAAGATCAGGGTTCGGGAGTAACCCTAGAAAATAAATGTTAAAGCTATCTTTTGGAGAACAAAATCAGAAGATTTCCTACCACCCCCTTCCCGAAACATGTCCTTACAAGCACATTTCAAAATATACCCACCGCCCCCTTAGCGCCCAAAATATGTCCACCGCCCCCTGCCGCCCAAAATATGTTCACCGCCCCCCTGCCGCCCAAAATATGTTCACCGCCCCTCAACATCTTCCCACCGCCCACCGGGGGGCGGTATCGCCCCCGTTGAGAACCACTGAAATAGACGATAACATTTTACCCCAAATATTGCAACTCAGTCAACATAAATTGTTATTTGATGAAAAAAGACAAAAGAAGTCTGAAGCAGAAATAAATAGGAAAGGACTAACTATTAATTCTCTAACACGAAAGATGAAAAAAAGCAAAAAAACTTTTGGTCAATTTTTAATCATTAATTGAAGTTACAGTTGATAAAATTCATTTACTAGTATTATTTGTGGTGAATCGTTTCTTTTCAATATTGTATGATTTTAAAGCCAAAATCGTGGTGTTAAGAGAAAAGTTTTAGTTTTCTAACAGTGCCGTTTTTGGAAGGAAAATGATATCTGAGCAAATGTGGCTTTCGTTACTTCCTGGGTTACTGTTTAGCCTGAAAATGGAAAACGTTTTGCTTCAAAAATATTACGTGAATGGCTTAGAAAAATATTGATGTTAAGGTAAGAACATTTGAGCTTGACCCATTAAAATTCTTTCTTATATGTACTCTAGTAACAGAGTAGAGTGAGGCAAGTTGTTCTTAGTTGCAATCACGATTTTGGCGTCGTGCAAATCTATGAATTTCTCCTCTTTCAACACAAAAATGCTTGAGCTCGTCCAAGGTCAATCATCTCATTTGCCAGAGCCACACTATGAGCCCTTTGTAATCCGTGATATACTAAAAATGTTTTGAAATTTGTTTTATCCTTGACGCTTTTCTTGGTGTCATTTTACCTATTTCTGGTCTTTTGAATTCCAGAACTGAGATAGATGACGCTAAAAACAGGGTAAATCAATCGAGCCCGCTTAGTGGAAAAGCCATTTTGCCACGAAAAAATATTCTAATAAGCAGGGTATTCCATTATCCGGAAAGACAATAAATCATTACAACATTTTGGTGCATTGAAAATGTATCACATTAAGCGGGATATTCTTTTGTCCGATACTCTATTAAGAGGGCTCAACTGTATTTCATCATTTCACTTGGTCCTCTATTTCACCTTGCCTCCCATTCCCCTATATTTATTGCTTTGTTTCGAATTGAAACATTTTTATGTGATTATGAACTTCGCTTTGCAACCATTATGTATATACAGAAACAATGCCATTAAGAAAATTAAATAGCCACAAAAAGTCCATTAAACTCCTGCATAGCGAAAAATAAATTTTATTGATTTTCAGTTATTTTTTGAAATATTTATTCCTTCTCTTACAGGGAGATGCCATATATTGAGAAAAATTATTCTTAAAGATCTAATATGAGATGTTTTTTCGATTGCTAAGTATTACTCCAGTTAATAAACGTCAACCTCATTCAATTTGTCACGTGTTATTGAGAGTAATTCTTATCGTTAGAACCTGTAAAAATACAGTTCTTCCACGCGATCTTTGTTTTTATAGAGCCTAGGGAAAAGTTTAAGACAAATGGTTGGCAATTGAATGGGACATTTATTGGTGATTGTTTGGTGATAAAAATTGATTTAGAGTACTGTACAGCAGAGTAAATGCAATTTTTCTTGTCATATTAGTAAAGGGGCAGAAGTTTCAAACTTAGGTGAAGGTTTGACTTCAATATGATATTTAAGAATGTTAAAAAGTTGGGATTGAACCTCTGGTTGAGCTATTTTCTGAACAAAGTCGCTTTTTTATGAACAAAAAACAATGTAAAAAATACTACATTTGGACAAATTATGTTAGAAATTAAGCTTCATATGATAATTCCTGTGACAAAAATATATCGCTTTATTTCTTGAGATATAGCTGTAGCAATAAAAAAGAAAGAACGTTCGGGGATGCCCCCCCCCTGGAGCTATTGTCACCAAAATTGAGTCAGTTATTGTTCTCTTTAAAGTCTATCTGTCGATTAATTTTTGAATGACTCCGTTTGTTACTTTTTGAGATATAATAGTCACAAAAAAAAAATAGTTCGATTGCTAACCTTCACTTAAAGGAATCCATGCCAAAATCTTCTGGGCACAAATTTACAGGGGGGGGGGAGGGGGCATATGTGTACCAAATTTCACGTTCGATTTCGTGCGATAGTTTTTGCTCTAGAGCGGCCACAAAAAAAAAAAAAAAAAATTGCTCACACACATACAGGCAGACAGACACACACAGATAAATAGGGGAGAGTGGTAATGAATGGGCCATGGTGATGAATGGGTCACTAACAAAATATGAAAAAGTATTTGCATGAATTTTTTTTTGATGCCACCAATAGATGTAGCTATTTGTTCTACTAAACTCATCCAATTTTCATTCGTTTGCGCTGAGCCATTTTCAAACTAGAGTGGCCTGGTCAAGAATCTGAGTGAAAAGTAAGTTTTTCCCTTTTTAGTAAAACATTTCCTAGCTAAAATGTACCAAGTATTTCACTGCATACATATGTATAAGCTAGTCTTTCCATATCTATAAACTAATCTTAAGATGTATTTTGATGTTATCTAAATTCAATGTACTCAAAAAACCTAAATGTATTCCAAAAGTATAGGTGGGGCTGAATGGGCCACTATGTCATGGTAATGAATGGGCCACCTAAATATTGTTTTTCTTCCTTTTCGTTGGATTTTCGCATTAATATGAAACACAACTGACTGTCATAGATAAAGATTACTGTCGTCAAAATAGGTTTGTAGTAACTTCTAAATATAATTTGCAGATCTATATTATATTCCTATAGTACAATAGACCTCTGGTCGCAGTGCGTGGCTTGAAAAAGCCCCCCCCCCCCTCTCCTTCATATTATATTCCTCACAGTACAATTTCATTTTCTTTCTTGGTAACTTAAGTTAGATATTTCTTATTCCCGATGTCTAGTAAATTAAAAAAAAAAAATGAATTTTGACAAGTTTGAAAATGAAGATGAAGTTTTTGAAAGTGATTTTTAATATTATTTTTGAAATATATAAATTTTGTTAAATCATAGTGTGTATTATCTGTTATTTTTTTTATATATATTTGATGTTATTTATTTCTTACAATCTCATTATTTAGTCATTTTTCCGCTACCATTGGTATGCATCAGTTTTATTTTAATTGCATCAGTTTTGATGTTTATATAATTTTAAATCAGTATGATTTTGTATCATCATGTCAAGTGCCACATTTATTTTGTCATATTCAGCAAATAAAAGATTAAATCCACATGTTTTCATTGAATTCATTTAGTGGCCCATTCATTACCTTCGATGGCCCATTCAACCCCATAGGTGGGGTTGAATGGCCCAAATTTCAAAATTTTTATTTTCTACTATAATTCATTATAGACACGTGCTAATCCAACTTTTACGACTTTTTTAGATAGCTAGATAAGTAAAGTAACTAAAACACCAATTTAGAGTTAAAACAAAGTGTTAGAAAAAATTGCAAAAATTCAAAACCAAAAAGTGGCCCATTCATTACCTCTCTCCCCTACGTTCGTTTAACTGCTTAAAACTCCATCATAGATTGCTATATTGCAAAATTCAAATATATCATCTGAAAGCTCTTTAAAAGAGCTATTTAGAAAAGTTTAATTTTTCCTTCTGAGGTCAAGGTCCCACCTGTAATGACGTCATCAAAATGGCCGCTTTTACAGGTAAATACGTTTGTTTAACTCCCCCTAAAACTCCATCATAGATTTAAATATTTCAAAACTCAACTATATCATCTGAAAGCGCTTTAAAAGATCTTTTTAAAATATTTAATTTTTCTTACTGAGGTCAAGGGCCCACCTCTGATGACGTCATCAAAATGGCCGCTTTTACAGGTAAATACGTTCGTTTAACTGCTTAAAACTCCATCATAGATTGAAAATATTGCAAAACTCAAGCGTATCATCTGAAAGCTCTTTAAAAGAGCTATTTAAAAAGATTTAATTTTTCTTTTTAAGGTCCAGGGTCTACCTGTGATGACGTCATCAAAATGGCCGCTTTTACAGGTAAATGCGTTTGTTATACATTTTCAATTTAAAATTGTTGTACCTTTTCACCTATTTTTCTTAGAAAATAAAACCAAGCACTATAAAATAGCTCTTTTAAAGCGCTTTCGAATGATATATTTCAGTTTTGCAATATTTAAATCTATGATGGAGTTTTAAACAGTTACATGAGCGCATTTACCTATAAAAGCGGCCATTTTGATGACATCATCACAGGTGGGCCCTTGACCTCAGAAAGAAACATTAAACCTTTCTAAATAGATCTTTTAAAGAGCTTTCAGATGATATAGTTGAGTTTTGAAGTATTTTAAACTATGATGGAGTTTTAGGGGGAGTTAAACAAACGTATTTACCTGTAAAAGCGGCTATTTTGATGACGTCATTACAGGTGGGACCTTGACCTCAGAAAGAAAAATTAAATCTTTCTAAATAGTTCTTTCATAGAGCTTTCAAATGATACATTTGAGTTTTGCAATATTTCAATCTATGAGCCAATATTTAGAAAAGTGCCAATTTGAAGTTGGAGTTTTCTGAAAAAAAAAAATTTTTTTGCAGAAAAAAACTAATATTGGATTTTAAGTCTAAATTGGGTCTAAATGCAAGAAAATAAAAGGGGGGAGGTCAAGGAAGTTATTTACCCCCTCCTTAGATTACTCACTTTTAAGCCGTTACAGATCTGATGAATGTTACAGATCTGATGTTAATATGAGTTACAGATTTGAGTTTATGCTTTCAGTCTTCGTTAACATCTCTAAATATGATATCATTTCCTTGCATTTTTAACATAGAATTAAGATAATTATATTAAAATATATATATTAGGCTAAAAAATCAAATTTCATTATAAAAAAGCATTTCTTGGAAATAAAAATGAGCGATAAGGTTTTTAGATAAAAAAAATTATGAGATTACCAAATCCAAGCTAATAAAACATTTGTTTTGTTTTAAAACAACTTCAACTTCTTCAACACACAACTCTGCTGCATGCTTTTCTTTAATTAGTTGCACGAAATTTAATTTCTTGATCAGAATTTCAAATTTAGCATGCTAGTTATTATCTAGTTATTTAGCGAAGTTGAGAAATTGAAGCACCAAAAAAAAAAAAAAAAAATAATAATAATAATGATAAAATAATTGTAAATTAATTAACTTAATTTCTGCAGTGTCAATTTTTCTTATTTTACTAACTTCTATTGTTAGGTCATACAAACCACAAATGAAGCAATTGTACTAAAACTCATTGCTTTTCATTTTTTAAGAACAAAAATATTCAATATATATGGCTAAAACCTAAGATTTTTGCTTTTTATAATTCTGAAACGTGTGAGTTAGTTCTGTAACATATTCGCTGTTTTTCAATGTTACCGCTCTGACTGTTACCGATCTGACAAACTGACAAAGTTTTTTTTTTTATTTCCGAGTCGATCGCACTAAACCAAAATCAAACACGTGGGTTTTTCACTTGCAATAAAGGACTATACTTATATATAAAATAATTTTTAAAATAATAAAAACTGCGCATTTTAGAGCGTGTTACCGATCTGATGACTCAAATGACACACATTTTATAAAATCACTTTAAAAAATCTTACCTACAATTTTAGATGCAGAAATGCAAATTTTTAATTACGATTCGATAAAACATCCCACCAGGTACTCAGTATCACGTGGTATAGGTGCAGGAAATGATTTTGGGAGCTTAGACATAGATCGGAAGTTATTGTTACCACTCTGACGGCGGAACTTGGGACACGCTTATTTCGCATCGACTAGAAAATCAGAAATCAATTAAAACAAAAATGAAGTAAAATATTAACAAAGGGGTAGAGATAGAATCGTTTTTTGTGCAAGTGCGTTTTTTTTGGGAAGTTAGAAAGTGCGCATGACCTGTTTGCATGCTAAGCTTTGCTACTGGGGACACGTTACCGATCTGATTTTTGATGTATAAAAACAATATTTTCTGAAGAAAAAAATTTTTTTTTCTGATGTTATTAGATGAAATGAAAGCAGAACCTTATCTTCTTTCTGGGGAAAATTGTTTTTTTAACTAGTTATTGAAATACTAGTGAAAATTCACTTGGGACTCAAATTGGCACTTTTCTAAATATTAGCTCCTATGATGGAGTTTTAAGCAATTAAACGAGCGTATTTACCTGTAAAAGCGGCCATCTTGATGACGTCATCACGGGAGTTCATGACCCCTGATCAAGTGTCTCCCGGCGGTTTTTTGTTCTTATATATGCACATAAGCTCTGTACCAAATTTCACACTGGTATCCGGAAGTGAAATATTTCGGCTGTTTTTGTCGCTAACTCCACAGACTAGTATATAATATCTAAGGGGCGAATATTTTTCTTTGTCTTTACTCAAAAATTCGTTCTAAGTGAGTTGTATAAATAGAGACTTTATTTCACCTGATGAAGTGTAGGTAGTAGGAATTCTTTAAGCAAAATGTCCTCAATATATTACTGCTTACATCCATTTTTATGCTAGAAAATTAGAAAGCGCAATTGCTTTACTACAGTCACATAATTAAAATCGCAATCACTATTTCAAAGCTGCTAAATACAAACATAACTTTATCGCCCGTCAACATAATTATTTCAAACATATAACCAAAATCCTAATTACAGTTTCGACTCTACTAAAACTGAAAGTGTAATCGAGTTCTAACATAATTTCCCCAAGCCGCAGCTATACTTTCTACTAACACAAACAAGATTCATTACTCTTCTGAAATCAAATTTCACTTCAATTCTTTCGGCGAGGTCAATTTTCTTTCCCCAATTCAATCCACGTGTGCTTCTTCCACTAAGGTAGTTGTACTCTATGCTCGACGATTAGATGTCACATTGTCTTCGTCAACACAGGAAAAAATAAAAGCTAATATTTCTCCTTTTTTTTCCCTTGACTCCTCTTCTCAATCCTGCCCAGTGCTCTTCCCCAATTCCATTAAGATACGGAGGAAAATGGGCAGAGAGCAGAGGAAGTAGGTTAACCACCTAAAGATATCTATCAGACAGAATAAGTTTTCTATTTTGTTCCTTTAGATCGATTTATTTTCGGAGCTACTTTTCCCTCTCATCGGTTAAGTTAACTTTAGTTAAGTAGAGTCTCCTTAGTACATTTTCTCATACAGTCGAGCCTTGTTAATTCGAAGACGCTTAAGGGGTTACGTAATCTCAAAAAGTGATCGAATGGCCAAAAAAATTTATTGCTGATTTTAAAATTAACAATTATTTCAAAAACACGATAAAAAAAATTCTCGCTAGCTCAGTTATTCAAAAAGTTTACGAGTGACTTTCCGTCATGCACACTATGTGTTCTAAAGGAGAAATAAACTTTTCCTCAGTGAACGATTTTTTTCCCACTCATAATAATATATTCAACAAAACTATGCATTAAATAAGTATTTTTATAAACTTTTTGAGAATGTAAAACTTTAAAAACAAATTTTGCTAAGATTTTTTTATTATCTTTTATATAAACGATTCCAGAATATTTTCAAACCAATATATAAGCAAATGAGTGCACAAATTTTTAGAGGTTATTATTGCAACCATTTATCAATAAAAAACATTTTTTAAGTAAGTACAAACACAAAAAATTCTCAAAGTTTTTAAATTTTCTTGAAATTTTAAATTTTCAAAAAAAGTGAACAGTAGTTTTACTCTTTGAAAATAAATCATTGATTGTCGTTTAAGTGTTCATGCAAGTCTCTTGAGTTCGTTTTAACGAGGTTCGACAGCATTTGGATTATTTTTTGAGCAGTCGAGATTGCTTGTCGATTTCCTTTCACTGTGGTTTGGCTTTAATGTTATTCGTTTTGCGACTGGCAGATAGCGAGGCATTTTTATTCAATGCTTTGTGGGACGAGTGACCATTATGTAAGGCAATGCGGTGCTTCCTGGGGATGGGATCTGATCCCTTACACCTTGAATGAACAACAAATGACTAAATATTTTTAGTAACCTTTCATATGGTGAATCCCAAGTAGTATGAACCCATCGGATTTTGCTCGGCCGATTATCGAACTCCTCGTAAACTGATCCCGTAACGCACGATGACATCAGTATCCGAGCACGGTTTTCGATAAGCTACTTTTCATCGGAAAGCGATATCCATCCTATCAACTTTCCAGATGAAAAATAGCCTAGAATCCAAAATTGATACTAAATTCATCGGCACGGGACTGCACTGCTCGTAAATTGCTCCAAATCTCATCGGATTTTGCTGCTCGGGTTCTGTTTGGCCGATGAGACATATTGGAGCAATTCCCGATGACAACTCATCGAATCCGATCATCGGCCGATGAGAATTTCATCGGGTTTCGATGAATGGCGGATCATCGGCCGATGAGACTACACTCTTAAAACTGTGCCTCTGAAATAAGAGGCACATTTTGAATTTTTGTGCCTCTGAAAATTAAGCGGCACATTTAAAATGAAAGGCACCGTTTGTGCCTCTGAAATTAAAAGGCACATACCGTGCCTTTGATTTTAGATTTCAGTGCCTTATATTTGAGGACGTTTGTGCCTCTGATTTTAGATTTCAGTGCCTTATATTTGAAAACGTCTGTGCCTCTGATTTTTGATTTCAGTGCCTTACATTTAAAAGGATTTGTGCCTCTTATAGGTTTATAATAATAATAATGGTTTATTAAGGAGAATTTCAATGTTAGTTTATAGTAACTTCTTAATTTTTTACCCCAGTGCTTGCATGTTTTAAACTTTTTTTTAGGTTTTAATTCGTCATGACACATTAATTAGATATATCAAAACAAAATGTTTCCCAAAGAATATAAAAATCTTGTGCATAATACTTTATTTCATTTTCTGATTTCATTGTTGTATAAGCTCTTATTTTCGCTAATCTTGTCAACAGAACTGAAAATTGGACAAGATAAGAAAAAAAAAATGCTATTAAGCTTCAGTTTTTGCCATTGTACGACATAGCAAAAATAAGTACTTCATAACAAATTGTCAGTTTGATCCTGAAACAAAGGTAGTCTTACATGATTGAATTTATTCAATTTTAATTAAAAGGTAACTTTTTGAAAGACAATATTGAGAATAGGAACAAAACAAGGTATTTAAACTATTTTTAGTTTTAGTTGCTTTAGTATAACATTTATTAAATGTAATAAATGGAAATGCTATAAAATATAGAGTGATTTTAACCTTTTATGCAAAATAGTATCTTTTTAGGGAGAACAAACACTTGATGTTTTATAATGCTGTAGTTTCAAATTTAGTTATTACGTACAGGATAATAACCGATCATTCCATGCAATCTCGATAAAAATTGCAAGATTCCTTAAATCACATCTAAACACATTTAAACTTCTGTTACAATTCAAAAACATCATAACAGTTTTTTATAACTACGAACATGTCATACGGATCCAAAAAATGATTTAAATTGATCACTGAGTACTCGGCCTGCTAAAGAAAAAATGTTTGACGAAAAAATTTCACTAAAAGTTGTATTTTTGTGTAATAAAATCTCATTAAAAGATAACAAGTTCAGTAAATTTAAAGTCAACTGAATCTCGTGATAAAGTATTTTACCATAATAAAGGTCACATGAAAATTGACTAAGTTAAAATTTATTAAATTTAGTAAATAAATGCTGCGATACAGAAAATTAGTGAATTTAAACTTTAATGCACAGAGGCAAGGTTTCTTTTATAAATATTTAGTTTTGAATTTGCAATTTCTACGAGAATAGTCTTTTTTTACTTATTTTTGCCGAAAAAAATCCTATTATACAGGGTGTCCACTCCAATCGTGGACCAATAGCTAATTTCTAAACCGTTAGAGATAAGCATACAGTTTATTTAGGAAAAAATCTCCAAATTACGAAAGGAATTTTGGGTCTATTCAATGTTTTTCTAAAAATCAAATTTTGAAAGAGTTACGAAATTTAAATTTTTATACAGCCCCCCAGTCCTATCAATCATATTTAGTAAAGCATTCTTGACACTGTAACGTTTAAAACTAAAAAAAAATCACTCTTCTACGACAAAAATTGACCGAGTTATGACGTTTTGAAAATCAAGATTTTGCATTGTTTCATGACGTCATCGAGAGATCGCTTTAGGGACCGTATGCGAAATCCTTCAAAATCTTGATTTTTCAAAACGTCATAATTCGGTCAATTTTTGTCGTAGAAGAGTGATTTTTTTTTAGTTTTAAACGTTACAGTGTCAAGAATGTTTTACTAAATATGATTGATAGGACTGGGGGGCTGTATAAAAATTTAAATTTCGTAACTCTTTCAAAATTTGATTTTTTGAAAAACATTGAATAGACTCAAAATTCCTTTCGTAATTTGGAGATTTTTTCCTAAATAAACTATATGCTTATCACTAACGGTTTAGAAATTAGCTATTAGTCCACGATTGGAGTGGACACCCTGTATTTTAACAAGTTCAACAAATTTATATTCAACTGAATCTTGTGAGAATTTATCAGATGCGTATTTGACGTGAGGCCGCCCTGGGCTTTTGAAACTGGCCGCCCCCCCCCCCCTTGAGGTGTTGAATTTCAAAGTTGTTAAAAAAAAAAAAAAACTTTTTTATTTACTTGACATAAAATGTATTTTTAAGGTAAACCGTGCAAATCCCGGCCACACAGCTAGTTAAACATGAAATTGGTTGGTTGTTAACAATCAGCCAATTGGTAAAAATTCGTCTTTTGGGAATTTCAACTTTTACTACTACAAATCTGCTCTTACATTATTATAAATCAACAACGAGGGAAACGAGAATATTTTGTTGGATCAATGTTAAGTCTATGGAACAGAATTCGTTTTAACGAGCAAGACCCGGTTTTAACGAACAATTTTTTTCTGTCTTGCAGTCTTTTTTTCTCATCTTTCTAGTCTTATTCCTGTCTTATCTTCTTTTCTTTTTTTCCCCCTGCGGTTCAATACTTTTGTATGAAAAATTCCACCAGCATTCCAGCGTTATTAAATAAAGAACAGTATTTAATTCAATTAACTGATGTAATTCTCGCTGCCGATCACCTGCTGTCTAAAAAAAAAAGGTCTTTACTTTGCATAGAAAAAGTGCCGCCCCCCCCCAATCGTGCCGCCCTGGGCTATAGCCCACTAAGCCCATACGTAAATACGGCACTGGAATTTATACTTTATCATGATGAAGTACTACGAAATATTATCAAATTGAGTTAAAATTAATTTTTAACTTTAAAAAAAATGCTAAATCATAACTTATTATTTTTTAAAAAATCCTACTATATTTTAAAAAGTAGTACAATAAATTTAAAGTCAACCGAATCTTGTGAGACAATATTTATCATAATAAAGCCCATGCAACTAAAAAATAATTACTTCTTTTGTCAATGGAGCTTTTTGCCGGAACAACAAACAGTATCAAATATCTAACATATTAAACCATTATGGCAAATGAGACTAAGATTTTAATTAAAATAACGCTGATAAATCATAATAGAAATAAATTGGACGAGCTATTTTACATACCTGTCGTAGCACAAAATGTCAACATACAGCACAAAAAAGATCAGCAAAGGAGTATGTAGATTTTAAAAATACACTAACACACTCTTTTGCTGCCCATTTTGTTATCGATGTTTCCATAGGAAGACGTTTGAAACAGCAGTTTATGCCTCGGCAATCAATAATGCATAATGGATGGACAGATAAATAAAATCTTCTTCTGATAGTAAGTGTCCAGAGCAAACCATAATATGCTTATTCTGCATAAAATGCACCCGACTGACTTTTCATTTGCCGTTGCTTCAAACGATGAAGGCATGGAACGATCAAATTTCTACACTACAACTTGATTTTCGTTCCCTATTCTTACATCCGCATCAAACAACAATGCAATACATAAAATTATTTCTCTCAAACTAATAATATTGCTTGAAAACGACGAAAGAATACATTTAATCCTGAATTTTTGCGATAACGAACTTTCCGCCATCTCCAGCATTGAAAATAAACATACGGGCCACGTGATCAGCTATAACCTCAAACCCAAAGCGTGAATAGACGATGTGCCGCTTAAAACTTGCGAAGTGGGAATTTAAAAGGCACGGCCGATTCAGTGTGCCTTAAAAAGCTTTGCTTCCTGTCCGTGCCGTTCATCTCGTTGTGCTTTGTATGTATCAACGGCACCTAACGCTTTGTGCCTCTGATATGTAAGTAATATAAGGCACAATTCTCTTGTGCCTTACATATAAGCGGCACACTTTTAAGAGTGTATGCTGCTAGGGATACGACTAGTTGAAACTTCAGAGGAGCTATAGTGCTCCTCTGAAAATTTGACCTCCAACATAGACGATATCTCCCTCTCTTTTGGTTAATGGTAAAGAGTAATTGGCACTGAACTGAGTTGGATTACTTTCTTAGCTGCTTTGGAAAATATTCCAACTCAAAACGACGGTAATCAACCTTTCCTATAACCCGAAAAAAAGGGATACATTGCATAACTTAACAGAAAAACACTATTCTTTGTATTTGTGCTGGAAAAGAAAATACACTAAGCTTTAAAAGCAACCTTTTACTCTGTGTCATCTTCAAACATTGCTGACAACTACATAATGCAGTAATCCCTCGTTATATCGCGCTTTTCGGGGGACAAGAAAAAAGCGCTATATATCCGAAAGCGCAATATAACCGAGGTCATTACAAATAGTTTTCTGTCCAGCATGCAAGTAAATTATACGTGCACATACGTAAAAATTCATTTATTCGAACATTAGATTTTTTTTTTCAGTGTCCACTAGTTTCCAAACTGTCTCTGCAGTATGCAAGTTTGGGTGACATTTCATTTCATTTCACCCTCCAGGGTCCCCCGTACCTACTAGCTTAGTGGTTTAACCGGGATAGGGCCCTGAAGAGCGCTCTGTTCTTAATTTTGAACCAGAACCTAGGGTCGAGCAAACCATAGGCCCTAGCACCCCCAGAGGTATCGTTTCACTTGGAGGACTTTGTGACCACGACATTTTTAACGCCAGTTTGGGTGACAGGAATTTGCTGCTTCTTTTCAGCGAATTCAGAAGAATAGAAGAACCTTCGTTTTGTTCATTGATGACAAAATAAATGAGAAAGAGACCTTTTCTGAGCACCTTACATATTTTCTCAAAAATGGTTTCGAACTAAAAGTTTTTTTTTGGGGGGGGGGGGGAGACAAAAGAAAAGAGCGATATATCCGAATGAGAGATATAACGAGTTGCGCTATAACGAGGGGCTACTGTATTTCGAAAACATGCGAAACTCTGAAAATCTCTTATGTTACCTAATCTTCCCACAGCATTAGTTTAGCTTGAAAAATTACCACAATCGTGGTAACAGAGTTTGTTTCAATTTATCCCACGTTTCTTTTCACTCAACTGAACCTACATATTTCAACTTTGTTTTATGTAATATCCAACAAAGAAAATTAAATCTATTACACTGCAAAAAAAAAGCTGTTGTTTTTACAGTATAGTACTGTCAGCAGAGGTCCCATTTTAAAATTGTAAAACTAGCTATTTTACTGTTTATTACTATAATATTAGAAATTTTACCATAAAATCTGTACCTCAGAACCAGAATGACGTAAGTCCAAAAATGGCGATTTTCACTTTATTAGTGAATAGGGAAGTTTTCGATTTTTCAATTTTATTTTTATATGATAGAGCAACATACATGAACATCAACGGCGAAAAAATTTTTGCGCTTCGACAAGTAGTTTTTTTTTAAATAATTTTTAAATTTCAACCGGCTGTGACGTCACTGGGCACTCGTTGGCGCTTTTGAACTTTCTACTAAGGCGAAGAAAGAGCGAGAAGCTTTAGATGCGAGGAGCTCGAGAAACCGGTTTCTCCGGCTTCCGCACTGTTGTTCGCTCTGCACTACTCTGCACTGCCGTAATTTTTTTCCTCGCCAAGTGATGCGTTCTTGAGAATCAACCGTTGTGTTTTAAAATTCGGCAATGGTGAATTCTTATGTTTTGTAAGCCTCTTAACAATATCTAGTAGTTAAACAAGAAGTTCTGTCAAGAACTAAACGAGCCTACTTTCCCGTACATCGACATAGGCATTCTAGCATCTGATCATTATTCTCTTGATTATCTAAGACTAAAAATTATGTCAAACATACCTTTAAAAGCAAAATATACCTCTCTCATCAGATGAAATAGACACATAAAAAGTAAATAAATGAATAAATAAAGTTTTGTCGCACCTTTTAAAGAATGTAACTGTTACAGTTCTTCCGTAGAAAAATTCCTCAATTGTTTTCAAAAAAAAATTAAAAGTACAAAGTACATCAAAACACATTTTATCAAAGAAAGAAAAAAAAAAAAAAAAAAAAAAACTCGTCCGTTGATAAAATGTCTCGAATTTCACTTTTAATCCGTTGCCAGTTGTTAAATATAAATAAAGAATAAAATGCCCTAGTGAATGAAACATTTTTGTTACAAAAAAAATGTCTGCCAAAAATAATAATAATAATAATAATAAATTCAATAAAAA